>OX326950.1:42564255-42766755 GCA_946800315.1 Misopates orontium
AGTGAACACTTCCTTCTTCAACAAGTGCACTATATAGTTCTCATTCTAAGACTTCTTGATACATGTCAGACGTTACTGGACAAGTTTTCTCTGGGTAGCAGCTAATGGGTGGGTGAGCATACAGTATTGAACTATTCAAAAGGCTTGTTGTGCTGGGTGTAGAGCATCAGTTTTCCTTCAGCTTCAATTGATCATTCCTTACAACCAGAAGTCTCGACATCTCCTGACTTGACTTTATATCAGATTTGTCACTATCTCTTGCTTTTAGGTGAATATGTTATATGATCTTTTTCTGGTGTGGCAATACTTGATGAATGTAATTAGTGTATCTAAAAAAACTTCAAATATTGTTAGTTAAATTTTACATTTGACCCCTCGGGTTGTACCAAGGAAAATGCTATATAAGAGCAAGAAGTTTCGAGCAATCGGCAAAACAAATACACCTGTCACTGAGGGAAATTCCCCTTAAAAGAGTTACAAGAATGAAAACAACAACGCATTTCTTTTCTGTAAAGACCAAGGCTTATGGAGGATAGTGGCATTGCATTATCTGATCATCAATCAAATTGTTACATAGAGCGAGCCCTGTTTGTGGGATAGGGATACGCATACCTCCACAACAGAATAATTCCTAGAGCAAACTTAAATGGTGAATTTGACTTAAGAGCTGAAGTGACAATCTAAGTTGATACAACCATAAAAAAACTCTATAAGGTAAAACTAAAGGTGTGGCTAACTGTTGCATGTCATTATTTATGGTCAATGGTTGATTTCAACCTTTACCGATTCAGATGAGCATGCCTTGCAAATATCGTTTTGGAGAAATCCTTTTCAAGGAGGGTTTCATATATGAATCCATCTTATTCAAGTCTCATTTGTTGAGGGAATTGTGGTTTTTTTAGGGTTCTTTTACCCACATGACTCCAACGTATTATCTATTTCTTTGACATTGCCATAAAACTTTCAGGCCACATTGACTGCAGGGGCGAGTCGAGGAGTGCCACATCGGGCTATCTTGAAGGATAGACACCAGTGAAATCCCTCAGCTCTACTTCTTCATCCTACATTCTTAATCCTTTCCCAAGTATGCGTTTCCTGCACGCCTTCAGCTCCCCACGTTCCTTACTGCCGACTCTACTCCTCTTGCTCATCATCTACACAGCAAAGATTCTGCAATTCCCATTTCCAAAGGTTAGCGTATTACCTTTCCATTGTGACATGATTTAAGGGCTTGGAAGGAGTCTTCATTTTGTTGATAAAAAAATCTCTCAGCTTCCAGACAAGGCAAGAGCGCAATGAAGGACTTCATACTAGTGTGTAAAAGTAATTGTAGCATGGACTTTGCATATAATAGAGCTCGCCTTGTTAGCCATGATCACAGTGGGGATAACATGTAAATCTAAATTTCTGATAGTGGAGCTCATTAGTAGCGTATGTACATAATGTTTAGTTAGATGTAATATCGCATCTGAACAAGTTAGATGACTACTTTGGAAAGAACTATTAGTCTACGCTGACTTTTTTCTTCCCATAGTTTGTGTTCAATGCTAATGTTGTTTCTAGTACTTTGCTCTTTGCATTGGGTTAATGTCTTTCAATGTGTGCTTTATTGGTTTTTTGTGTCAATGGAGGTTAGCTTGTTTTTGTGGTATTGTTTATTTTGTTCTAATACGCTGTTGTATCTACATACTCATCTCTACATTTCAGCATTAGAACATTTGGTTATTTTAATTGACAGATTATCATCTATTAGCAACTCTCCCTATGAAACTAAAAAATCGAATAACACCAATTATGTATATTCTATAATAAGTATAGTTTTATTACAATTTAAATTTAGATGTTTGTTTATTCAACTATTTATTATTAATTTTTTATCATATTTTTAGGATATTTGATATTTTATTTAAGATACTTCAAAAGGCTCAATTTTTACATCGAAATTCTAATAACTCTAAATGACCTAAGAATTCACTCATTATTAATAGCAAGGTTCACAAAAATAATATTTAAAAACAATAATAAGATAAAATAGAATAGAATAAAAGTTCAGGATATTAAGGTGGTGTTTGTAAACTCTTAAAAAAAGCTATAATCGGCTTTTTATCTTAAATAATCACTTTTAGAATGTTTTGGTCAATTGTCAAAATAGCACTATTGATAAAAGTAATTGTCAAAATAACATTGTTAAGAAACTAATTTTAAATCTATCACTCTTTTGCCACATGTACTGCCATGTGTGCAAAAGATGTATTTTAATTTATGGATTTAACAGTTAAGTCAAAGCTAATGGCTTGTGCTAGTCCCATTCCTCAAAACAAGGAATGTGAGATTTTCCTCACAATAATTATGGACCGGTAGATTGAAATCTTTTTTTTTTTCTTATTAATTTTCTTATATAATTTTTATACTTTCTTCTTCATAGTCTCAAGTTAATACAAATTCTCAACTCACTGTAACCTTCTGTAAAAACAGGTAATGAAATGATTTTTTGCTTTTGTTTTTATATTTAATTCGTCCATTCCAAGAACATAATATTGTTATATTGTCTCTTGCCATCCTACATTAATCTATACGTAAAAATTTTAACTTTTAACAAGAACTAGTTAAAGAGACACTTTTGCAATTTAAGTTTTCCAAATAAATGAAAATGGTTCTTACGTGGAAACAAAAATCTAAGAATAATTCATTAAGAAACAAAAAAGTGTAAAAAGGGATGTTCATTTATATATTATAATATGGCAGAAGAGGAAACATAAAATTACTAACATATTCTATGACTATAGCTTGTACTATATACATAACTACCTTTAACTTTTAAAGCAATCATAAGTTCCGTTCGCGTTTGAATGAAAAACAAAGTCCAATCAAAGAGTTCATGTTAAACTTAACTACTACAGATGCTATTCATTGATTTGCATACACTCTACTAAATTTAAAAGGAGAAAACCCAATAACAAAAAAAAAAAAATTTAAAAAAAAAAGAAAAAGCTTGATTATAAGTGAAACGGAACTTCGAATTTCTGATATGAATATTTGTTCATCAAAATCTGGACTTAGAAGTGAAAAGTATATTTCAAAAGAAAAGCAAAGATTGAATTATTTACCTCTTTTCGTGTAAGTTGAAGGGCAATGAGACTCTCAAGTCTATAGTCTACTCCCCTCCTTGCAAAAATTTCAATGAGTTAGTAATTTGTTTTAATCTAAAAATTATGGAGAAGGGAATATGAAATATAACATAAAATTAAAATAAGAAAACATACTACTTCAATCTCCAGTCCGTACTTACTTTGATGAGAATTCACCTTTCTTAATTCTCGATAGAAGACAATTACAAGCATCAATCTTTGGCTCTTTCTAATAGTTATCTTTGACTTGTTAAAGTAATTGAAATTTTAATGATATCTTTTGCACACATGGCAGTACATGTGGCAAAAGAGTGATATAATTACAATTAAGTTTTTGACCATGTTATTTAGACAAATATTTTTGTAGATAATGTTATTTTGACAATTGACTCAAGTTATTTTCGATAAATATTATTATAATTTAAACACCCTCAATTTATGACTTAAGCATAATTTTAGAGCTTTAACCTAAATTATAAGCTTCTGATTTTGAAGAAGAGTTTGCAAACCCACCTACATTTAGAGTGTTTGATTATCACGTTAAAATCACACAAACACTTTTTCTAAACTAAAATTAAAAACGTACACAATCTAAAACTTGTAATTTATGTGTTTTTAGCTTGTGACGGCTATTCTTAGCAAAATAGAAATATAATTCAATAAATTTTTTTATAGACTTTTAGATTTTTTCCCAATCACCCCAACTTTTAGATTTAAACACGATTTTACCATTTTCACTGAAATTGAATTTTTTTCCTCTTTGTAAAAGAGTTTGCCACACCGCTTAAAAAGTGCTTAAATTTTTTTTTTTTTGGAAAAGAAAAGTGCTTAAAATTCTGTCATGTGAGATGTTGGATTCATATATGATATATCCATATCCATACACAACTAATTTAGTTATTTATTGACCTAACCAAATTGATATTTTAATATAATCCAAAAGAAGATAATTTGTCGAAAGTGGTGGTGGCCTTGTTCACTTTCCTGCACTTCGAGGAAATAACACGCCGCTTCTAATTTTCACCTGTAATTTCTTCGCAACTCACAAGTTTTCGTTTTTATCCAATTTGCATAAATTTGTCACTTTTTTCATCATCATCTATTGTAACAAAAACTGCATGACGAGCGCTTCTGAATTATTCTACAACCGGAGATCCCGTTACGGTCGCAATTCTTCGTCGGATTTATCTCCTCCGCCGCCGCAAATCACCCGCCGTAATATTCGCCACCACCACCACAATAACAATAACAATAATAATAATAATTCTCACCTTCGCCGAGATCGAATCGATCCTGACGTCTGTGAACCGCCGTTGCGCCGCCCTAGGCAGCCGCCGCTGCATCGAGCGCCGCCTCAGGTAATTGAGCAAAACTGTCAATTTTACTTTATTAGGGATTCGATTATTGTGATTAGGGTTTGTAATTTGTTTTACTAATTTAAGATGCTAGAATTGAGAATATGAGCTTTACATGTTTACAATTATGTGTTTTAAATAAATGAATTAGAAAACTGCGGCTTTCGGGTTGGTATGATATAGCTTGATGTTACAGGATTGATATGTCTGGTCAGTTCTTACTTCTTCATTTATGATTATGATAAAGACCGAGGTTTGTTGTTACGCTTTACACGATTTTGGAGTAATTTGTGGTCCATGTTAGTTTTGCTCTAATTTTGCAGAAAAAGAGTTGCCAAATTTTGGTTTTAGAGTGACCTTCCTATTGTGGATTTTCCGGTCAATATAGTTGGTTCGGAGGATGGGGGTAAAACGTGCTAGCTGCACTCATATTGCCAAAACTAGCTAAGGAATTGGTTCTAAAAGTTGTGGATTACTCCTAGTGATATTTGTTTCTTTTTTTTCTTTTCGATTTATAGCCTTTTGTGTCTGGTTATATGCATTGAAAGCTTGTTCGGTTTCTTGTCAAATTCTTCGCTTGGGCATTTAATTTATCTGAAATTAAATGTATCATACTTGAGATTTGTGTTTTGCTTTCCTTTTCTCAGTGTTAATATGAATATTTACTCTCTAGGTTGCGTACTATCATCCAGAGATTTGAAGTTCGTGCTTATATTTGTTTTGTCAATTGTAAGTTTGGTTTATGCATGTCGGAAGATACTTGTTGTGTATGAACTGGAACAACAGGATGGTTTATGTAATTTAATGACCACTTGTTAAAAGGCTTTGTTGTTTGGGATGAGTTCATATTTTAGCGTTCCTAAGCTTTAAATATTTGTCAGTTATAGGTTAATGTTTGCCATGGTCTCCCTGTTAGTATTCGTCTTTTTTTACTCTGTGCTATGCATATTCCCACACCGAATGTGTAGCTTCCTATTTTGTACCTCACATTGCAAATAATTCAAAAAGAAAACTCTTATGCACCATCCACTTTTCTACCTCTTATATCGTTTCCTTTGAACACGCAGGAACGTGAATCAGTTCGACAAGAACAAGGTATCCAACAATATACCCCAGGCAACATCATCCATTCTGTTAACCAGAGCAACCCACGAGATAGGCTGAGATCCAGCGGGAATGACAGGCTTCCTGGAGCTGTTCTACTTGCCAGAGAAAGGCTTTTACAAAGATTGAGTGGTGTCACTCTCTCTGGAAGCAGGTTGGTTGATATGTATGAAGTTTTATAATACATCCCTTTGCCCCCAATCCACTAGAGAGAGAGAGAGAGAGGTTAGGGCAGTGAACCAAAGATAAGTAGCAAGACCTAAAATTTCACTACCTAGTGTTGTACCGGAACTGTACAGAACCGTCTGTTTGTTGGTCATGCCTTTAGAGAGAATCCAATATTATGTTCGACCTTTTGTCATTCCGAACTATTAATTCTCAATCATATAATGGTTTCCTTACATCTGCTGTATGCATGAAGCTCTTGTCATCCTTCTCACCCTTATTAACCTGTTTTTTTTCTTGTCCAACTTTCCCTTTCCCATTTGTTGTACTCAGTGCTGCGTCACGCCACTTTGTTTCTCATCCTCGCCCATTTTGTTCTGTTTCCCTTTTGCATAAATTATACCTTCTAATTGCCTCCTTTCTTTCATAAAACATGCTCTACATAAACAAACACATTCATGCCGGTAACGAAGAAGATATTTTGCACCTTATCGACCGAAATCTTGTTCTGGAATGAATGCACAGATCTTGGTGTTTGAACCAAACCGAACTGAGAGTTCCATCCCGGTTAAACTCGCATCGTGTACAATCCATCCCCTTGGAAAACCCCCTCCCAAATTTCCTGCGAACTATATGATACCTTTAGACCGAGGCCTCAAGCCTTAGTTGCTCTATAGGAGGACAGATTTTCACATTACGATTTCAATATGTAGCATATCTTTGATGCCTACTTTATTCCTCTCCATGCACGCCTCTTTTGGAGTTTCTGGCATCCAGTTGCTATTTCTTTACTCCTCAAAATTTTGCAGTAGTTTATGCACCTTTTCCATGTAATTTCTCTGATTGGATTGATGTCCTGTCTCTCATTGCAGGCGGAGTAACAGGAGTTCATCAGGTAACCATCGAAATGACGCTGCTATGCGAGAGGAGTTCAGACTTGTAGATGCCGGAGATTGGGAAACAGAATTGTCCGGTGAATGGCTAACTGCTATTGCCCCCTTAACTGCTTCTATCAGCCGACATACCAGCAAACGCCCCCCTGGACTTTCCCAAGAGGCATTGAACTCTTTGTGTATAGAAGTGTTTTCTTCCCCAGAAGAAGGTGAAGAAGGGGGTATGTCAAGGGCAATAAGGGAATGTAGCATATGCTTGGAGAGTTTCTCTGAAGGAGATGAGCTTATCCGGCTTCCTTGTGGGCATAGGTACCATTTTTGCTGCTTAGATCCCTGGATACGTACTTGTGGAGACTGCCCTTACTGTCGTAGGGGTATTAATGTGAATATAGATGTAGTAAAATAGATTTCGGAACGTAGATCTGTTTCAGGGTCTATGTTAGTTTCCTGTCATTGATATTTTTGCGTTGGTGAGCAGTGAGAAACTTCGAAATCTAATATGTTAATTTTGTTGAGATGTAACTATTAACTGGAGGGTTGTAAATTAGCTTTGAGTTGTCATTTAGAATGAAATTTGCTGACTTTTAAGGGCTCCTTATGTAAAAAGAATAATGTTACCACGTTATGTGATTGTCATCATCCCACCCTAACATTAGGAATTACTACAAGTTTTGTCTGAAAATCAGCTCAAGTTAAATTAAGTAAAACAAGATATTCAGATACAATTTTGCTGAAGAATTGGTTTAGTTGCTGAGGGCCTGAGGCTGTTTATGTTGTTTCTTCATCCCGTTTTCTGTCTTTGGAAGCCTTCTCATTGCAAGTTGCAACGGCTAAAACAATGTAACCTGAGATAAATTTTGGTAGCTGTTAGTATTAAAGATTTCTTTTTGGAAAGTTTGAAACCTTAAAGTATGTTTTCTGTAATTTTACCAGGAGTTTCTCAAATTTCCTCTCTATTTTTTTTTTTGTATCTTTCTGAAAATTAGAAGTTTAGACTAATCACTATTTTCCTAAAAGCCTCCCCAGTGACTTCTTGTTCTTGGTAGCTAGATTTTCTAGGAAGATTCTTTGGATTTTCGTTTTTCGGTTTCAGTCAGAGCATGGTTACATTTAAACTTTTATTTTTTTGTTAAAATGTTACATTTGAAATTCATATATAGTATAATGATAAAAGAAAGATCCTGAAATTTTGAATAATCATAATATTAATCTTGTAAAATTTAAAACACGAAAAATAAGTGGTATGTACAACCTTGGCAGAAATGCAAAATTTGTCCACTAAGTTTGTCCATTTTTCACTTTTGTGCAGTAACTTCTAGGGCCGTGATTTTGGCCTTTTTTTTTCTCTGCAAAATATGTCCAATCGGGTTGTAAATGGGCTTTTTGCAAACGTGGCATCGCAATGGCTAAAATGTTTGTCCACGTGTAAAATCGCAACGCCACCTATATTTTTTTTTCACAGCAAAACACGTTTTTATCAAAAGTTATTTGGCGTTTTTTGTAATTTTGCTTAAAAAATTAAAATAAGTCCAAAAAATTCATATTTTTTATTTTAAAAAAAAAAAATTTACATGTGATTTAATAATTTTTGAATATATAACATCCCAGAAAAAGTTAAAATCATTTAGGTTAACGTATTGTATTGTATCAATTAAATTTCATGGACTTATTTAACATTATAATTTTTAATTCTTACTTCAAATTAATGTGAAATAAAGTAAATGTTAAATTTGCTTTTCACATAATTTTTCAATTTGAAAAATTAAATAATAACTGAAAAAAAAAATTAAAAAAATTTAAACAAAAATAAAATAAAATTTGGGAGTCGAGTCGTCTTCCCCAAT
This sequence comes from Misopates orontium, assembly GCA_946800315.1. Taxonomy (NCBI): domain Eukaryota; kingdom Viridiplantae; phylum Streptophyta; class Magnoliopsida; order Lamiales; family Plantaginaceae; genus Misopates; species Misopates orontium. The sequence continues at coordinate 42,572,745 of OX326950.1, forward strand.
TCACTGCCGCCGCCCCACCCACCATCAAAACCCTCGTGACCTCAAACACCAGACGTCTATTCTATACCCAACATTAGAAATCTCACAGAACTTGAACGTGTCTTCCTCAGATCTATGTTCACAGGAAAAGACTATTATTAACCAGCGTTTTCACCATATGTTTTCAAACAAAAAGCTGTACGGATCTCCCAAGTAAGTTTTGAATAACTTCGTATTCAGAGTCGCGTATGAGGTCAGGAGGGGTTTGGCGGCGGTGAATCGGGGAAGACGACTAGTCTCACCAATTTTTTTTGTTTTAATTTTTATTTTATTTTCTTTTTCACTTATTATTTAATTTTTGAAATTAAAAAATTCTATTAAAAACAAATTTAACATTTACTTCATTTCACATTAATTTGAAATAATAATTAAAAATTATAATTGATGACGCCCCTTTCTCGCCGCGCTCGTCACCGGAGCCGTTCGCACGCCGGTCCCGACTCAAGATGCACCTGGGTTCGGCAAGCTCCCTGCTGCTTCGCCGCTGCCGCAACTATCCACAACCCTTGGGGGTTCGGGCTCCGTTCGCACGATCTCCCTTCAAACTGCTTCCTCGGACCAATCTTGGGCTCTTCCGACCTCCTTGGCTCGCGCCTTCCTCCCTAGGTGGGGCTATCTCTTGCTTATCTCGGGATCAGTGATTTCGGGGGAGGGAGGAGTGTGTTGTGCTTGAGTTAGTTTTTTGAGTTAGATTCAGTTGGTTACCTTTGCAACTAACCCGCCTCCCTATTTATAGGGTGAAGGAGAGGTTATAAGTGTAATTTGGCCCTGGGCACGTGTCACCGTGCATGCTCGTCCGAGGGTAATAGGGTATTTGAGTACCCTTGTAGAGTAGGGCACGTGGTGCCTGCATGCTACCCTCGGCGCACGGCGTGCTCCGGCTACACCTTATAATTTCCGAACCCTCGCGCTTTATTGGGGAAGCGGGGCGGTCGAGCCCTGTGAGGAGGACAACGCATCCGAGCGAGTGGAATGTGACGTCGATTCTGACGTCCGACCCTCCCTGGGCACGTGTCTTTGTGCATGCTCGTCCGAGGGTAATAGGGTATTTGAGTACCCTTGTAGAGTAGGGCACGTGGTGCCTGCATGCTACCCTCGGCGCACGGCGTGCTCCGGCTGCACCTTATAATCTCCGAACCCTCGCTCTTTATTGGGGAAGCGGGGCGGTCAAACCCTGTGAGGAGGACAACGCATCCGAGCGAGTGGAATGTGACGTTGACTCTGACGTCCGACCCTCCCTTCTGGTTGGGGAAAAGGGGCGGTCGCCACTGGTTGATGAGTAGGTGACGTACGCCTGCATGTGAGGGATACGACCCCCCTCGGGGAATACATACAGCATAGGATGTAATATAATAAGTATTTAATGAAGGTACGGGGGTTAAAGGGGGGTCGATATACCTGGGGTCGAGTATTGTGCGAGAAAAGGGGGTAGTGAGGTGAGATAAGGTCAGAAGATTAGACCACGTGGACGGGTACGATCCCAAGAGGGAGAGTATGCGTCATCAATAATGTTAATTAAGTCCATGAAATTTAATTGATACGTTACAATACGTCAACCTAAATGATTTTAATTTTTTTTTGAGATTTTATATATTCAAAAATTATTAATTCATATGTAAATTATTACTTTTTTAACTTAAATACGAATTTTTTGAATTTATTTAAATTTTCGAAGCAAAATTACAAAACATGCCCAATAACTTTTGGTAAAAACGTGTTTTGCTGTGGAAAAAATAAAGGTGGCGTCGCGATTTTACCCGTGGGATAGCATTTTAACAGCTGGGATGCCACGTAGGCAAAAAGCCCGTTTGCAGCCCGAATGGACATATTTTGCAGCGAAAACTGAAATCTACAGGGCAAAATCGCGACCCAAAAAGTTACCAGGCAAAAGTGAAAAATGGACAAACTTAATGGACAAATTTTACATTTCTGCCTACAACCTTTTTCAAACTTTTTAGGGTGTTCATGCAATCAGTCAATCGTTAGTGTCTGTTATTTTTTGATACTAAGACATACTTTTAAAATGTTCAAATAATAGAATCTTTTGGTAAAGTAGACCAAATTTGAAGAGATATAAATGTTAGTATTCCTAAATTCAAACTACTATCGGCACTTTTGGACTTTTCTGAATTAAAAGTTCTCTATTTCAATCGGGTGGTAGTGGTATTGGTCTAGGTCTTTGTCAATAGAGTCGAGTCTTCTTCGTTTAATGGATTAAAGACCTTACTTTTTTTTTTTCTTTTTTAAATACGGACTAAAGAATTACTAACTTCTAGAAATGCCAACTTCAAGACTAAAGATCTTACTAACTTCAAGAAATGCCAACTTCAAAGACTCACTTGTCAAGAAGAAAGTAAAAGTTAACATGCATTTGTTCTCGCGATTTTGCCCATGTGCCGGAAGACAGATCCGAGAGTATAGTTTGATTTCATTTAATATAAATTGTGATTTAATTTATTTTGATTTCGCATGGGATCATATATTTAATAGGTTAAATGCAACATGCAAGATGTTTCGTAATATGCATCATAATCTTTAAAAATAAAACTTAAAATATATATATATATATATATATTAAGCTTATTTGATATGTATCATGATATGGTTTAATAGGTGACTCTGGGATTTAAAGAGGTTTGAAGTATATATATATATATATATATATATATATATATATATATATATATGCTAAGCCTTATTTGATATGCATCATGATATGGTTTAATAGGTGATTCTGGGATTTAAAGAGGTTTGAAGTAATTTCATGAACAACTATATAGAGATATTTCATGAAACTTGTAAAACATGAAATACATTTGTGACGCTTTTTTCAAACTTCATTGGGTATCTATGTATAAGTACAAACAAACCTCAAGAGATCTATATATAATAGAAGTTTTTAAGAGGTGTCTTGTAACTTCTGAAACTTTAGTGGTAATTTTTGTAATTAGACCAAACTTAATCAATCAAAAATAAATTATCCTTAAACTTTGAATGATGGCTAGACCGACCAACCAAGAAATGTAATAATCATTAGAGATTATCCAGGTCTCTTTTTTAGCAGTTTTATTTTAGGTACTCGTAATGATAAGAAGCCAGAATTCTGAGCTTCTCGAAAATGTCTAACGATTGCAATCACGTTAAAACTAAGAAAATATATTGTAGTTATACTAACTACGTACACCTACGTTTAGTTAAGTTTGTTTGAGTTACTTAAACTTCCGGAATGACGAATTATTACAAAGACACTTCTTGGAACTTTAAAAATATGAGAAATAGAAGCCTTAACTGCAATACCTTTTAAGCTTTAGGGTGGATTTAAGGGTGGGACGGGTCGGGTACCCGCGGGTTCGGGTATTTCTCGACGGGTGCCCAAACCCGCGGGTACTACTTTTTTTGGGTACCCGAAATCCTTCAATTCTCGGGTACCCGAATTTCGAGTACCCGAAAAATCGGGTACCTGAAACGGGTATTTCGGGTACCCGCTTTTCCTTCCTCTTTTTTTTTTTGCATTTCAAGAGTTGAAATTCGTAACAGTTTTCAGATTTAAGCACTGCATTTTGTGATGAATTTTTGATTCGATTGGAGCAAGTATTTTTGTTCTACAGACTACAGAGTGAGTATTGTTCAGTTAATTAATTATCCGTTTTGGATGAAAATTACAGATTCGATAATTTATGGTCTTATCTTTTTTTGTGATAAGTTGGGTTGGGTTGTTTTCATACCTGTACACGTGGGAATATAGAAATTTTATAATGAAATGAAGAATCTTTACATTATGTTCCAGAACAGAATCCTCTTTGCGCTAATTTTTTTTTTCGGGATTTCGGGTACCCGAAACTATCTCGGGTACCCGTAAGGGAATATCTTCAGGTACTCGAAACCCGATTTCGGGTATCAGGTACCCGAAATTGAAATTTTGGGATACTCGATCGGGTATTTTACATGGGGGACGGGTCGGATACCCGATACCCGAACCCGTTTTCACAGCCCTAGGTGGATTGCTATGTTACAAAGATACGAATACAACACAATATGGACACAACGATACGGATTTTTTATATACCTTACATTTATGATATGTTGGATACTTTATGGGATTGATTGCAGCAAACCCCTTAATCTATGGGGTCCGTAGCATTTTGCCCCCTAATCTAAAATGTGCAAAATGCCCCTCAATCTATTGATTTTTGTGTGATTTGCCTCCTGAGTTTATTTGGATACTTTTCTAAGTTCTTGTCCGCCAGATTTGACACCAGGGGTAAATCTCCTAAAATCAATAGACTGTGGGCATTTTGCACATTTTCATAGGTTAGGGTGCAAAGTGTACTATAGGCCCCATAGATTTGGGATCTTGCTGCAATTAGCCCATATGTTAAATTAATAATTTAATCTGTTATGATCAAAATAAATGCGGTTAATTCTTTAGAGAAACATACGAGTGAAACAAAAGAATTTTACAACTTGAAAATTAAAGCACACTACTTCTTTTTTCTCTTTCTCGCAAGAATACTTGCACCACTCTATTATGTTGTTTCTTTCTTAATTAAACGCACACTTTTTGTTGTGCACCCTTATTTTGATTAGGAATTTTGAATACATCTTTATTTTTTATTATTACTAAGTGACTACACCCTATATTTTAGAAAATAATCAAAACTCCTTACATAAAAGATCAAAACATATGGAATATACCGTGTCCAGGACGTGTATCTGAAACTTAAAAAGTAATAAAAAATTGAACACGCCACTATACGTATCTCACGTATATCCCATATTGCACCCAATGCTTTTTTGAAGTATATGTGTATTATAGGTGGAATGTAACCATTTAAAATATTGAGGAAACTCATCTAAATGTTGATACTGCATTGGAAATTTTGGAATGCATTTGTTACCAGACCTCTCTAGCTAATATCTAGTAAAGAATGATGTATTTTCTCATTCTAAAGTATTTTTAATTTTTATTGAGAAAACAAGTTGGATTTTCTTATATGATACTACTTCACGTCCAAATATTACAACTCCATAGTAGATTTGCCTATTTTTTGCTGCAACGTGTTTTAAGAAATTTGCCCTACAATTTTTTGACCGCAAAACGTTTCGAGATAGTCCTTTAGGCTTAACTTTTATGGGACTTATGTCCCATGATTTAGGGCTTACGCTCGGAGGTAAAACATACGTCTTTTGCGTTCCAAGCTGTTGGGCTTATGCCATGAGAAAGACAACAAATAAGGTTGATTTTGTTCACTTATATATTTATATTTTTTATTTACTTTACCTAAAATTATATATTTAACATAAAATAACAAATAAATGGGAAGATATTTGATATCCTTGCTAAATTATTTTCTAAATTTGAAAATCGTCTTTCTTTATATATTAGTTTTATGATCGTTCTTTTGTGGATTTCTTTTTCGTTATTTATGTAGTGTTTTATGGGGATGAGTCAATATGCAATTTATACAACATATAAAGTAAAATAGTTTTTTTTTTTTTCCTAACTTTATATTAGCAAAAGTATTTCTTTTATTTTATTTTTTTCAAGAACACCTTGACTTATTCTTTATATTTTTAATTTTAACCTCTACTTTTATCATAAATATATGTAATAAATTAAATATCAAAATTTGTGAAATTTACTCCCTTCCTCTAAATCCGGAAAATGTCCCAACTCCCACCTCACGATCAACAACTTTTAAAATATTGGGTGCAACTGAAGTTAATATTTGCCTGAGCATGAAGATTTGTATGGGAGTGTCCCACAGAACTCGCTTTGCGGATCCTTTCAATCACCTACTAATAATACCTTTATAGGTAAATAAAGTTTTTTCATACAACAAAGTGCAGATATATTTTAAGAGACTCTCGTGCTTGTTTCAAAGAAAAGACGAACCTATGAGTACTAGTACTGGCTAGTGATGTCTTGTAGTAGCTCCAAACCGCCAATATTGTCTGCAAATCTTAGTGGAACTATAATCGTAAGGTAAACATTCGTTGAATTATTATAGCATAAATGACAAGTGATAAAACTCCAATTGGCACATTTATCAATCTTGATATTATGATTGTTTAGAGAAGTAATTATGCTATGAGTGATGGCCTAATTCTATAATAGAACAAACCATGAAACTATGCCCGCAGACTTTACATCCAGATCGTTGTGCACTGCATATTTTAATGGATAAACTTTCATTCATACTTGTTCAGGAGTTATAATAGAACGATGTCTTGATAATATTTGTTGGGCCAAAATATTTTTTCTTTAAACTTATTAATCTACCTTAGAACCCTTCCCTTTGCCGGTAATACTAATCCTTGATGTTAGATTAAGTTTATTCATCAATGTGATCAATATTATATTATATTATATTATATTATATTATATTATATTATATTATATTATATTATATATATTATATCATATAACATCATTCGTTCTCAATAACAAGTTGTACATGATAATTTTGATATTGTCAGTTAGCTGAAAATCTATTCTTTTAACATATAACAATCACTAAGCGTGTAATATGGCATAAAAGACTATTCCCAATATTTATTTTTCTGGCATTCTCCATGATTGCTGGAAGCCATCATAACCAATATTGACTTTCAAAGAAATCGAATCATCTCAAGAGCCTCAACTAAATTAATTTAATTTGGAGTCAATTCAATGAAAGATAACAAACAAAGTCTTAATGAAATGTTGACATGCATAGGTCAATTGTGAAACTGCAATCCAACTAGATTTATCTTTTGATCTTGATCTGACCTAGTGAAAGGCGCATATATATTGCTTGCTTCTTAATGTGCAATCCATTTCGACTTGCATTTGGAACATATACAAGTGTAGTCATCTCACTTATGTACTACTAATTTCATCACAAAAGTGATATGACCTCTTGTATTATCCTATCACGTAAGCGAATGATGGAATCCACTTCCAAAACTCTGTTAAAGTAATAGTAACAATTTTTTATGGGGATAACACTTGTTGAGATCGAAAGACATTCTCTTGTTGATTATACAATTAGCTAAATTTCCCTTAAAATTTGAAAAAATATTACATTTAATGTTTGTAAAACTCTAGTGAGTGTACGTGTCTGTAATTATGTAACAAAAGAGAATATTTTTGTAATTAGACCAAACTTTAGAGATGTAGTTGTAATCATCATTTTTCTAATAGAACAAGAGGAGTATAAAGCCTTCATTTATAACAAAAAAAAAAAATTTGTGGTTACAACAAAAAAAACTAAAAGTAATTAACATTCAACATTATAAATTCATATAAGCATCTCATACTCGTTGGATAAGATCCTAATCTCCTACAACATTATTTATATCATGATAATTGAGTATGCCCTGCAGTTCACTAGTATTTTCAAAAGCAGCGTAGAGGTTCACGTAATTGTCTTTCTGAGGAATCAACTCAAAATGCCCCGTGGTTTTGTAAATTTGCACGAAGTTTTCTTGTGATTTCTTAATTATCTAAAAGTTATTTATGGTTTCATAAACTCTGCATAAAATACCTTTTTAGTAAACCACAAGGGGATTTTGTGCAAAGTTTTATGAAATCGTAAGGGATTTTACGCAAGTTAGTCGATTTTATGCTGAGTTTATGAAACCAAAAGAGAGTTCTAGACAATCATTAAACCACATGAGATTTCGTGTAGGTTTTTGAAACCACGAAAAATTTTATTCATTTTCCCCAGGCCCTTCTAGATGAATTTGACAACAAATATATCCAACATACTAGCTAATAAAATAATCTGTTTAGGTTGTTTAATTTTTCAGTATAACTCTGTATAAAGAAATTCCTATAAGTCCTAAATTAAACAAATGGTATGCTGACAAAGTTTAAATTCGCTACACATAATCCCTCAGATGAAGTGGTTTTGTTGGCATCACCCTCGTCTCACCAACAACTATGAAATGAGAGGGGTGGCTTTCTTCTTCTTCTTCTTCTTTTTTTCAATTAACAAAACTGGGAGTGGACAATTCTACCACCTTAAATCTTAAAGCTAAATGTTAAAGTAAAAGTGTTTATTTCTGAATAAACTTACATAAACTTCCTCGTATTATTGACGTGTCATTTGCAAACACGTGTCTTACAATTATATGAGTGATGCAATACAGACTCACACTCATATGTTATTGTAAATACACTTTGACAGATGTTGTATCGGTAGTGACACGTAATGTCGAGTTAGGTAATTTACAGACATAATCCCGTTAGCTTTTATGGTGTGTCGGCTGGATAACTTGATTTTTTCCTATCTTTTTTTTAATTATTATTATTATCGTGATTCTATGAATACGTGGAGCCTTTTAACGGTGTGAAATTAGATTCAACTACTGATAAATATTGTGGCAATAGATTCTATAGGAAATAGGAATGGGTCAATTTTTATTTGCGCACAGAATTTTTCTCAAGTCGCTGATACAAAAGTCAATAAAAAGTGGGACATCATATCTTTGATATTTGCTAGACGAATCTACTGCGATATTTAAGGAATTTCAAAATCTCTAGATATGTCAATCACCATTTATCAGGATTTATTAATTTATATATGACTAAAATATCTTGTAATAAAAAATTTATAATAGTCCTTAACAATTACTTACGCGGATTCAATCGTTACATTTAATGAAAGTTAAAAATGTCATTTCCGTATAGAAGGGTATATTTTGTCACTGTTTTCTTTGAAATTACTACGGAAAAAGCCACATTTTGACATGGGCTCAATTCAAATAAACTATCATATACAGAATTAACAAAAGTTCAATAATGAAAATCCCTTTTTCTTTATTCCTTCGAGTTGCTTAGAAGAATTAATATCGATGGTATTCGCAAGTGTATTAAGAAGCTATTTATATCAAAATAAAATTATTTTTGAAGTCATGTTTAGAAATAATTTCGAAAAGTTATTTATTATTATTATTTGACATAACTATGAACATATAGTTATGTTTTTTTTAAGCACACCAGATTTATCTTTTAAACCTTCTGGTTCTATTTGCTTTTAAAGAAAAAAAACTGTAGTATTAAGGTATAAACAGATGATGCAAACATTTCAAAAACTCTGGTGTGTATCCACATGGGAATAAGTTATTTTCATAAATGTGTGCAAACACCACCTTGAATTAACATGACCACAATACCTAACATAATGATAGTTTATATGAGAATTCCAAGAAAACATTTGTAAGAACAGTCATAATAAAGTTTATTTAGAAAGATTTGTGCTTCTTTCGTTTTCATTTCATTTGCCTTAATTTGTTAGTGCATGGAGTGTTTTAACTGTGACTGGAATTTGAGAAAGAGGACAAGATGAAATAAGTTATACGCGTGCATGCATATATATGTTTAATGGGGGTATGTAAATTCATTGGAAAAGTGTTAATACTTAATATGAAACCAAAGATATACTATTCAGTTTGTTGAAATTTGATACGTATGACAACTCAAAACGTGTTAGATCATCTGCATTGTCTCTTACACAACGAATTAGCCAATTAGGACACGGTAACAGTCAATATTCTCTATGATTATATTTATAATCGCTGCATCGATTTCTAACTTTTAATAACTCGCATAGTATAATTCAATCGCAAAAAGCAAGAAATGTTTAGTTGTAGAAACTAGTAGCCCAACAAGCTTCTCGAATTTTACCGTGTGTGTGCAGTTTGATTAAAATGCTTAGAAATAAATATTGTGAGATAGTAAAATTTTAAGAAATAGAACAATTGGATTAGTATTTATATGAAATTTTTAATTTGATAAGAAAAGTATCTAGACGCAATGATAATAACCAATATTAACACGGATGCAATTTAAAGCACGTAGTGTTTTAAAAAAGAAATTTTAGGTCTATCGGCACGTAAATGTTCTTCTTTGGCTTATTCTTGTTGGCTTCATGCCAACCTAACATTATTAAACTCAAATTTGGTCATTGGTTTGCAATTACCCGTTTTCTAGTATGAAAGTTAATCGATAATAAGTTAATAACTAATAAAAAACGGAACTTTATCTATAACAAAGAAAGAAATTTAATCCTAAAGACCCATGTCAAGTCCACGTACTTATTTATATCCCACAAAAGTAAAGACCTTAGTCCTTATATATATAAAAAAAAAAATGAAACTCCAACGGACATTTGTTTCTCAAATTCACACACATTCATCAAAAGAAAAAACCCCACGATGAAGAAAACTCCCATTATCTTTAATAAACAAGTCAAGATTTAAATACTTTATTAATATGCAAATTTTTCTACTTTTTGTGTAACGTGTCTAGCGCGTTCTATAATCATATCTGGGTCCTATTTTTGAAGTTTCAGTCGAATATCATCATTTTTTAATGATTTTTATAGTTTATGAATTTATGTTTTGCAAATTAATGGAAACAGTAAAAGTTATCCAAATTATAAATCATAAGTCGATTTGTCTAATATGTATGTGGAAAATACGATGCCATGAGAAAATATTTAATCCAGTTTTTGCTAACGTTTATATAGAATTATTATTCTGTGATTTGATCAAACATTACAAATATATACACAAACTATAAAGAAAAACCAAAAAAAAAAAAAAAAACACACTAGTGGGTGGGCCCCAGTCAACAATATTTTCTTCATTCCCGTTCTTTTTTAACGCGGTTTTTGCGCTCTCTGTTAACAAAAAAAACAGAACACTTTCACATTTGAGCACACTACAAATACATACACACGATAACAAAAAGCGCTGGCAAAACATATCCTCAACAAATTCAAATTTCATCGGAATAAAAAAAAATGCTCCGATCGTGCTGCGTCCGGCGAAACGGCGACGAATTGCAGTGGCACATGAACTTGAAGCCTCACACTACCGGCGATTTCTCAATCGCGGTTGTGCAGGCGAATTCGAATTTAGAGGATCAGAGCCAGGTTTTTACGTCGCCTTCAGCTACGTATGTCGGCGTTTACGACGGCCATGGCGGTCCTGAAGCTTCGCGTTTTGTTAATCGTCACTTATTTCCTTATCTTCACAGTAATCGTCAATCTTCTCTTTCAATAATCTCTCAATTTTGTTCGATTTTCGTTGATTGACGATTTGTGTTTTGTTTTTGCCGTTAGTGAAGAGTTATTTAGCTATTTGTGGAGTGGAATTTTCGATTAACTCGATTTGATGATTGTGTTCTGTTTGCTGTTTATGTCCTGTTCGAGTGAGAATTTACTGAAAATACCTGATTTAGGATGAAATTTGTAATGTGATGACGAATTATTTGAACTATGCTGTTCTATGTGTGATTGCTCTTGTTTCTGTTCTGTTCGGGGCGATATTACGGTTAAACATGGCGTATTTGATGTATTATGTGTTGTGATGAAGAATAATATGAACTAAATTTGAATCTAATATGTGATTTGAATTTTGAATGGTATTGTAGAATTTGCTACAGAGCAGGGAGGTTTGTCACCTGATGTAATTAAGAAGGCTTTTAGTGCCACTGAAGAGGAATTTACTCACTTAGTAAAGCGATCGTTGCCAATCAAACCACAGATTGCTTCTGTGGGATCATGCTGCCTGGTTGGTACGATTTCGGATGGGGAACTGTGCGTGGCGAATTTGGGTGATTCGAGAGCAGTTCTTGGGAGAAGAGTTTTTAATGGCGAGAAGAATTTGGTGGTGGCGGAACGGTTGTCGACGGATCATAATGTTTCTTGCGAGAATGTGAGAAGGGAGGTCCAAGCCCTTCATCCCGACGATCCGCCTGTCGTGGTCTATTGTCGAGGAGTTTGGAGAATCAAGGGAATAATTCAGGTGAAGCTTGGTTTATGCATTTATTTACTGATTATTGATTTCGAAATTTTCAATCTATTGAAGCTGACCTTAGAAATGTCAAGGAATCTATACAGGTGATGGTTTTAATGGATAAGTTTTTGATTCCATTTAGAGTTTACTGTTAAATTGTTTAAGCTTAATTCTCAAAGTGAAAAGCTAAAATATTCATGCTTTCATTGGCAATAGTCAACTATACATATTTGTCATGACAGGTTTTTGTTTGTTATATGAGATGCTACTTTGATTTTTGTGTACTGCAAAACATCTTGCTCGAACACATGTGACCTATTCTTCTCGTCGAAACCGAGTCTATTTTGGGTGAGTGTTAGGTGTATGTATGAGTTGAAGAACAACTTTTTACTCCTTTGGAAGTATATAAGGAAATGTTGAGGGTTGTTGCTTCTATTCTCACACTATATGTGGAACTTAGATTGAAGGAAGCGAACTTATTAAGTTGGTAGCTCGTGTTATAGAGCTGGTCAATAAATTTAAAGCTGGTTCTTAGATTTGTCTTTCATCTGATTCAGAGGTCTGCTTTTATTTGCATTAGTCTGGCTTGCTTAGAAAGGACATGGATTATCATCAGTCTTTCCTTTTACCTGCTTTTCTGATTAGGATTTCACCATAAAAATGGAAGACTAAGAAGATTTGTCTCGTATACACCTAAAAGATTTGCTTATATAGGACAAAGTCACCTTTTCTTTTTGTTGTTTCTGGCCTGGTAAACATTAATTTTCACTGCTTCTTCCTATTGTGATGAGCTAAACACACTTTCATTTATTCCTTTCAGGTGTCAAGATCTATTGGTGATGTTTATTTAAAGAAGCCTGACTTTCACAGAGACCCAATATACCGACAATATGGAAATTTTGTTCCCATGAAGCGGCCGCTATTGACAGCAGAACCTTCTATTGTAACTAGAAAGCTTAGACCAGAAGACTTGTTTTTGATTTTTGCATCAGATGGTCTCTGGGAACACCTCAGTGACGAGGCAGCCGTGCGATTAGTATCAAAATACCCTAGAGCTGTAAGTGCCCATATACATTATATTTTTAACTAAAGGGATAATTAGATTTACATCATATGAAGCTTGGTTTAATAACAAAAACCTTCCTTACTGTTTGAAGAATTACAGAGACACCTCGTAGAAATTTTTATAACATGAAAATTGAAAGTCTATCTGTAATGTTATTCTAAGTTTTAGCGGGTGCTATAACTATTCAAACTTTAATGTGTCTATGAAACTTTATTTGAAGTTTATGGGATTACTCATACAGTAGGGAGGACTCCTTAATTAAACCAAATCTCAACAGGTATAGGCATGACAATCCCGATTTCTTAATGTTATGTTACACACTTTGCAAAATTATGTGTGTTCTTAAAGCACGTCATCGTGATTTTTGGCAGAGTGTCGTTCTTTATTTTTGCATGATGATTCTTTTGCAGGGAATAGCCAAGAGATTAGTAGCAGCAGCACTTCACGAAGCTGCTAAGAAAAGAGAGGTCACATACAAAGATATCAAGAAGATTGAAAAGGGAATCAGACGGCATTTCCATGACGACATAACAGTTATTGTTGTTTATCTTGATCATCACAAAAGTGCTTCCAATCCACATCATAAAAAGGGTAACATTGACTGCATTGCTGCCCCTGTTGACATCTATTCTCATAACTTAGACGAAATTGTTGAAAATTCAGGTGACAAGGTCTCTTCTTTAGCGGATTCATGAAAAGGAGTAGTAGATAATTTCTGTATACAGGTTTGATGTAAATAAATATAGAAGTAACCATAGTGAACGTATAATTAGAGAGTAATTTTGAAATATAGGCTCTGAATTTCAAATGCATATTTTTCTTCTTTGATTAGTTTTTCCCTTGTTGGGTATTACCTAATGTGGTTATAACTTTTGTCTTCAATCATTGTTCAAGGTCGAATAGTTGAACAAAAGCTCGTTGCCATGCTATGCCTACGAACTCAGCATGTGATCTGTGTGTGTGTGTGTGTGTGTGTGTGTGTGCAGGTCGTGGTTTCTAATAAATTAGTTTCGCGCTCCTTTTGACTTATGTTGATGATATTTGACGATTTGTTTGTTGTAAGATGATGGATCTTGTATCTTGTTAAATTCTGATGTTCATAGTTCTTCCCCATGGATCAATGATCTTGTTCTATCGAATTGAAAGAAGTGCAAGTAAAGTCAAATAGTGCATAGGATTTTTCAGTTACATATCGTCTAACTTATTATTTTTTGGCTTCTTATATTAATAAATTCAAAGTAATTGAAAGTATCAATTTGCTAGTCGACAGTATTTTCTTTTGAATTGTCCCCAAATCGATATATTCTATAAGGTTAGTATTAGCAGAACATCACATCTTGACTCTCAAAATAACGGTCAAGAAAGTTATGAAGATCCCGACAATCAAGCTTCAATCACTGGGGATGATTTTGTGTAACTTAGGAATAAATTCAAATCAAGATGATGATATAGAAACTCCCATTAATAAGGGATTCTTTACCATCAGTCTTCATCTCTTACAGATTTTGTGGGATTCTTACCTTATTGTAGTAGTTATTATAGTGTTTAAATACCTTTGTACAGAGCCTAGTAGTTCACGTTGATAATTATATACAATACAACATATATGTACTTCAAGAAAACAAAATGTATTTTTTGCACAGTAGTATCATTTTCTTTATGGCATCAGAGCCATTGTGAACACTAGGCATTACAACATATCATAGTATTAGGATTTCTTTTTTTCCTCTTTCACTATAACACTATCACTCAACGTTAGCAATTTTATCGCTATTCGACTCACGCCAGACAATTATCCTTTATGGCGTGAACAAGCATTAGCCCTTGCAGAAAGTCAATATTGGGTTGGACATCTCACAAATGAAGATCATCCCCCAGAAAAATACACAACTCCCAGTCAAGACAATTCCAGTGATCCAAAAATTGCCACTCCACAGTTAACAGATGATTATAAAGCATGGCGAAAGTCCGATCGTCTTCTTCGAGGCTGGATCATAGGAACACTATCTGAGGAAACTCTTGGACTCGTCATTGGCCACGACACTGCTCATGCAGTTTGGGAAGCCCTCCAAAATGCTTATGCTCAAAACTCACAAGAACGTGAGTTTACACTGAGGCAACAAGTGAACTATCTTCGAAAAGAGGATCAAACAACAATTACAGATCACATTCGCACCTTCAAAGGTATCTGCGACAATTTAGTAGCCATTGGGAAACCTATCCCAGACCAAGAAAAGGTATTTTGCCTCCTAACTAGCCTTGGATCTCAATATGAAACCTTTACCACAACTATGTTGAAGCCACCGAGGCCATCTTACTCGGAGTTGGTTTCGCAACTACAAAATTTTGATCAAAGGCGCAACTGGTTCTCTAAAGATGTAGCAGTTTCTTCTTTCCCTCATCAAATGGCATTCTATGGACAACATCAACAACAGCCCACTTCTCCAGGCTATCGTGGATCGCCACAAAAATTTAGCTCTGTTGGGCGAGGATTTCAAGCACAGCAACAAAGGGACTCAAACCTTAACTACACAAACACATCATCCATTGCAAACTCACAACGTCGTCCACCACCACCAGGTAAGCGTCGCATGACACCTGCAGAAAGAGAACAATACCGTGACAAGCAATGTCAGTATTGTGGGATGACGGGCCATATTGCTAAGATTTGTTGGTGGGTGCCCAAGAAACCTACTGAAGCAGAAGATATTCCCCATGCACTTGCTGCACTCACTCTAGACAATACGCTTGTTGACACGGAATGGACGCCTGATAGCGGAGCTTCCAACCATATGACAGGTAAGTCAGGTATGTTAACCAACATTAAAAGATATTATGGTAATGACTCTGTTCTAATTGGAGACGGTTCTTCTATGCCAATTATTGCAGTTGGTGATTCTTGTATAAAACAAAAAAAATATGCACTACCTTTAAATAATGTTCTGTTAGTTCCAAATTTAACAAAGAATCTACTCTCTGTAAGTCAGCTAACCAAACAACTCCCAGTTAATTGTGAATTTTCTAATACTGATTTTTGTGTTAAGGAACAAGAAACAGGACAAGCGGTGATAACAGGAAAACGCAAGGGTGATCTTTATGTTTTATCTACTTCACCGGAATTGTACTTTTCACATCGATTCAAATCTAGCACTGTCGAAGGATGGCATCAACGCTTAGGCCACCCTCAAGCTTCCGCATTACAGATTCTAAACAACAAAGGACTTATCAACGTTGTAGGAAAATTGAAGTCTGACCATCTTTGTGATAGTTGTCAAATAGGAAAACTTATTCGTTTACCTTTCTCTCCTTCTAAACATTCAACTAGTAGTATTTTTGAGAAACTTCATTGTGATTTGTGGGGACCTTCACCTATTCTATCTATTGCAAAATTTTGTTTTTATGCTTGCTTTGTCGATAATTTCTCCAAGTATACATGGCTAATTCCTTTACATAACAAGTCTGACTTTTTTGATGCATTTATGATATTTGAGAAATATGTTCTTAGACAGTTTAATAAGCAAATAAAAATATTTCAGTCGGACGGAGGTGGTGAATTCATCAATTCCAAATTGTCTGCTCACTTTCTATCCACAGGTATTGTTCATCAGGTATCATCTCCATATACTCCTGAGCAAAATGGTTTAGTTGAGCGACGACATAGGACTATAAGAGAATTGGGAATGACAATGTTATTTCATAGTGGTGCACCTTTATCTTTATGGGTAGAAGCTTTTTCCACAGCTGTGTATCTTATGAATCGCTTGCCATCATCAACTCTTAACTTTGAAACACCTTATTTTACTCTTCATGGAACACATCCAGATTATTCTTCACTAAGAGCATTTGGATCAAAGTGTTTTCCTTACATTTGGGATACAAGACAGCAAAAGTTTGATCCTAAATCACTTCTGTGTATTTTTGTTGGTTATGGTGAAAAACATAAAGCTTATAAATGTTTTCATCCTTCAAGCAAAATTTTTTTTATCTCTCGACATGTTGTTTTTGATGAATTAGTTTTTCCCTATAAACTTAACTTGCCATTATCTCAGACAACCACTCATCCACATGTAATAAATATTTTTGACTCTTGGTTGCCTAATTCTAACCAGGCTCCAGTTGCAGGCTCACACTCGTCTTTGTTCATACCACCATGTCATAGTTCCTTACCACCAATTGATGTTGATATTGCTGATTATACTAATTCATATCCTCCAGAATCATCACAACAGAATCCTTTAAGTGCTAAGTCCAACTTCCCTAATGACTCCCATGAGCCTTTTACCTCTCTTGATAAAACAAATTTAATTGAACCACTGCCTACTTTAGAACTTCACGAACCTTGAACATATCAACTCTCTTAATGTCATAAATTTTGCAACAGATAATAGTACACCTGAATTAAACAATCAGAGTTCCACTTCTTCACCATCTTTTGGTCACTCTATGATTACTAGATCACAATTAGGAGTGGTAAAATTAAATCTTAAGTAGGCCTTAACTCTCATTTCATCTGCCAATGTACCACGAGAACCTCGTAACTTTAAAATTGCCTTAGCACATCCTGGTTGGAAAGCAGCAATGGATGAAGAACTTGCTGCACTACAGAAAAATGAAACATAGAAACTTGTTCCTCGCACAAAAGACATGCATGTTATTGGCTCTAAGTGGGTATTTAAAACCAAACTCAAACCCGATGGCACTTTATATCGGCTCAAAGCGCGCTTAGTGGCCAAAGGGTATCATCAAGTTGATGGAGTTGACTATACTGAAACTTTTTCTCCAGTTATCAAACCTGGAACAATTCGGCTAATAATTACAGTAGCTCTTATTCATAACTGGTCTATTGCCAACTAGATGTAAAAAATGCTTTCTTGCATGGTTTAATAAGCGAAAATCTGTACATGCAGCAACCACCTGGAATGACAGATCCTAAACATCCCACTGATGTTTGCAAACTACAAAGAGCGCTCTATGGCTTAAAACAAGCACCACGTGCTTGGTTCGATCGATTCAGTACATTTCTTATTAAATATGGTTTCTTTTGTAGCTTAGCTGATCCGTCGTTATTTGTTTTACATTCTGATTCTGGCTCATTTTTTTTACTTTTATATGTTGATGACATGTTGCTCACAGGCTCCAATCCAACACTTATTTCCACCTTCATTGAGTTGTTAAGTAGAGAGTTTGACATGAAAGATCTCGGACCTCTTCATCATTTTCTCGGGATGGAAATCACCTCAACATCAAGTGGTCTTCATCTTTCTCAGTCTCATTATGCACTAACTATACTTGAGCGTTCTGATATGGTTGATTGTAAGCCAATGAGTACTCCTCTTGACTCTAAAACAAAAAACTCTCACAATAGTCCTGTCTTGGATGATCCAAGCTATTATAGAGGAATTGTTGGAGCTCTCCAGTATCTTACGCTTACTCGGCCTGACCTCTCCTATAGTGTAAATTTTGTATCCCAATTTATGCATGCTCCTACATTATCACACCTCAAAATGGTTCGACGAATTTTACGTTATGTTAAAGGGACAATCGAGATGGGTTTACATTTTTCTTCACATACTAGTCTTAAATTACTTGCTTTTTCAGATGCAGATTCGGCTGGATGTCCTACGACACGTCGCTCTACTACTGGCTACTGCACTTTTATTGGCAACAACCTTATTTTCTGGTGTGCAAAGAAACAACATACAATTTCACGTTCCAGCACAGAAGCGGAGTATAGAGCAATGGCTAACACGGCTGCAGAACTCACTTGGATCTCCTTCATCCTCAAAGACCTTGGGATTCCACTATCTTCACCTCCGACACTTTATTGCGACAATCTTAGCGCTCTTTATATGACTGTTAATCTAGCGTTCCATGCCCGAAGCAAACACATCGAGTTGGATTACCATTTTGTGCGAGAACGTGTAGCCAGTGGATTACTTGTCACCAAACATGTCTCCTCTCATAATCAGGTTGCTGACTTGTTCACAAAGCCCATGTCAAAAGCAGCTCTACGTTCCTTTTGCAACAAACTTTGCCTCCAGCCACGGCTCAGTTTGCAGGAGGGTATTAGCAGAACATCACATCTTGACTCTCAAAATAACGGTAAAGAAAGTTATGAAGATCCCGACAATCAAGCTTCAATCACTGGGGATGATTTTGTGTAACTTAGTAATAAATTCAAATCAAGATGATGATATAGAAACTCCCATTAATAAGGGATTCTTTACCATCAGTCTTCATCTCTTACAGATTTTGTGGGATTCTTACCTTATTGTAGTAGTTACTATAGTGTTTAAATACCTTTGTACAGAGCCTAGTAGCTCATGTTGAAAATTATATACAATACATCATATATGTTCTTCAAGAAAACAAAATGTATTTTTTGCACAGTAGTATCATTTTCTTTAGTTAGTCACGACCTCGAGTTGAGACGAGGAGTTGTCATCAATCTCAAACCGGTAACTATCATAACAATCCAAGCATGCCCTTAGAAATGTTTATATTTGTAAAATTTCTTCTTACGAGTCCTAATGCATGCGCACAATTTGGATGCAGGTGTGTTATTGAATGTTAAATCTTAACTTTGAACGATATGCATGTTTATAATTTGTTTTAAGGAACATGAATAATGAAAGTTTGGAAATTATTAGAAGTAGAATTGGTGATTGTGAACCTCTTAAAAGGAAATGTAACGGAGGTACAATATATGTGTTTGGATCAATATTAGCGTTGACTCTAACTTGGGAACTTCGAAATTACAAGCCTTAGGCCTGCTATTTAATATCACTGGGCTTTCTTAGAACTCAGCCCTATATAGAACGAGAAATCAAGATCTGAAGATCATATGAAAAATGTTAAACGGCTGAATTGCATTTGGACCATCTAATTATTTCTATTCGGGTCATTGCATCCTAAAGAATAGCACTTTATACCTCAAATAGGACAATGATAGCAGATCACTTTACATCTTCTATGTTGGTAATATAGCACCGCTAACAAATAAAGGAAACTAAACATGTGTGATATTTGACAAGTGTCATTTATATGCATGACTAAAGTATCAATTTACTTACTTCTAGGTTAGTTCTTGTGCATTTTTTATCTTTTTACGTTTGTTTTCTATCTTTTAGGTTTTGGGTTGGCAAAAATAAGTGAATGAGACATGAATGAATAACGTGCTCATATGAACTGAAATGGAGTCATGAGCACAAAAGAGGACGGAAAGAAAAAACTAGAAGAAAGAAAAAAGAAAGTTGAGGCGTTACCGGCACTGAGCGTTTAGAAACTAGGCACTACGGGAGCGAATGAACTTGTCGCAGATGTTGTGATTTCAGAGGAGAAGCGGGCGTCTATGAAGACGTCACCAATATTGATCCTAATGTGGGGGAAGTTCTCCGCTACACTTAACTGCACAGCAGCTAAGTGTACTTTTCCTAACAATTCAAAACAGAAGGCATTTTTATGCCTTTTTGCTCATTGTGAACAGTAGACATTTCACTGTTCACGTGAACAGTAGACATTTTTATGCCTTTATTCTCAAAATAAGTTTTTAAAATTTTAGTTTTTTTTTTTAGTTTACTAAGTTGTTTAGTTTATAGTTATTTCACTATTTGTAATGTACAAATATCATTATAAGTATATTATGTGCAAGATTACGTAAAATAGTATAATTTACATTTACTACCCTATCTAATCCATTCATTAATAAAAAAATTGAGACCTTACTTGCATAAGAGAATAATTGTTTAAAGTAAATTTGCGATATTTATAATTATACTTTTGTAAAGGATGAAACAAATTAAATGTGGCTTGAAAGTTGAATCAGCCGAAAATTGTTTATTTTATTCCAACAAAGCAATGTCAAGTAAAGGAGTAAATATAATGTCAGGAGGATGCGTTACAAATGTTGAGTCAAACTGTCATTGACGTCAAGATACATCGAAAAATCTTACTTAGCCGCCAAAAAATATCCTCTATGCCCCGCACTTGTTTCAAACACAATAGGGAGACTTTATTTAAGTATCACAAATGCACATTAAGTTATAAGGATACGGGAAAGTATACAACACGTTCATTTTACCAGTTATATATCTTCCAATTTTTGAAATATTGTAAAAAGTATTCCAGTGTTTATTCCGAAATATGCTTTATTTGAATTTATGTTATGATGGTATTAATTAACAACCCCCACTTTTAGAGCATGAATTGATAGATACACTAAACTATCCCTTTTTCTCCTCCCTTTTGATTCACGCCAACCGCTTTGATTAGGGGTTGTCAATTAACATACGGGTGATTTTCATCCACCTCCCCTGAGGTTTTACACTTTGGCATATAGCTCCTGAGATTTCATATTTTAGCATATATCCCTTGAAGTTTCATTTATGGCAGATGCCCCCTTGACGTTTCAATTCTTTTGCATATACCTCCATGTGGTTTCAATTCTTTTACATATACCTCCCTTCTATCCATTGGCCCTTAGTCAACTATCAAAAGTGAGGGTAAACAAGTAATTTGCTTATACTTTAAAATATGAAAACTTATTTATGGTTATTAATTTATTAATTAACTTAAACATAATCTATAAGAATACATAATCTATTTATTCTTATAGTCTAAATATCCAAATTAAGTATGATTTATTTTTAATCACATTGGTCCATTAATATGCATATTTTTCTCTCCAAACAATAATATGATTTATTTTTAATCACATTAGAGACATATTCTTTTTATTCTATATTTTATTTTACATATGCAGCATATTAATAAGATCAGTATTTTAATAAAATGTCATTTAATCAATATAATCATCAACAATAGCTAGGAATAAAATGTCCAGAATTTCTAGTTAAAATACTGCAAAATTTTCTATAAGTATTAAAAATAAGCAAATGACCATAAGGTATAATTTTCCTAATTGTGTGAACTTTTAACTACTTAAAAAACTTCTAAAAAAATAAATTTGTAAATAAAAAATTGCTAATGAACTAATATAATTAAAAATAAATCATGCTTAATTTAGATATTTAAATTATAAGAATAAATAGATTATACTTCAGCTAACTAACATATTAAAAATCATAAATGAGTTTTCATGTTTTAAAGTATAAAAAAATTACATATTTACCCTCACTTTTGATAGTTGATTAAGGTTCAATGGATGGAAGAGAGGTATTTTAAAAAGAATTGAAACTCCAGGGGGTATATGCAAAAGAATTGAAATCTTAGGGATATATATGCAAATGAATGAATATTCAGGGGGTATATGCCAAAATATGAAACCACGGGGGGCTATATGACAAAGTATGAAACCTCATAGGAAGTGGATGAAAATTACTCATTAATATACTGGGTCCCTGCTCTTTTCACCTTTATTTTTATTTTTATTCTTGTTCTATTTTTCTTGTTTACAAAATTAGTTTGCATGAGTTGATTAGATGCTTTCACGACACTATCACATAGCGCTTTACATACTCTTTTTACATAATCATATGATATAAAATATAAGAATAAATTTATGAATTTATGAGGGTTACTCTTATAGAAATGTTTTATGGGACAACAGTTAAAGGTATCTTTTGATTTGCGCGCAGTTAAACTCTTAGTTAAATAAAAAAAAAATCCAAAGATAAGTGTTATTGAATTATGCAATACAGGTGGATCTGTAAATTCAAAAAAAAAAAAAAGGGGTTTAGGATTGTTTATTTAATTGAGATATAGACCTTAGATGTATAGTTACAATAGTTCATACTTTAGATTTTAAGATTAAGTAATTTAAAAAATAAGGACGATAAATTCCGAGCTTTGAATGGCTATTATGTAAATAGCGATATCGTCGTCAAACACAAAATTCAAGATGTTGTGCTAAAAAGAATAATTGAAAAAGATTAACTGATGTGCTTGACTAAATGTTATTCTCATATGCGTCTTCCAACTTATCATATGATTACAATGCAAAAAAAAAAAAAAAAAAAAAAAAGAACTTATCATATGATTACTTGGTTGTTTGCTTGGTTATTGGACCATTCTTACTCGGAACAATATTTATAAATATTGTGACTAGAAAAGCAAAATCTAGTTCTGAATTTTTTTATGATTTATTACAAGAAGATTTGACATGCAATTTGAAATTACCGCTTGCTCATGACTTCAAATTAGTGATGGGAAAATTAGTCAGGCTTATTATAGACAAAAGGAGGTAAATTGCATTTTAAGCATAATAATTATATATTTCTCTCTTTTTTTTTCCTTTTTTTTTTTTATATATTTCAATCAAGTCAAGGGCTCAAAGCCAGCTAAGCGTTGATGCGTATAATACAGACCGTTTGATTGCCTTTATGCAACTATTGTTTGGCAACACTATCACACTGTTGTACGTAGGGGTGAGCTAGGGTCGGGTTTTTCGGATATCGGGTTTTTCGGGTTCGGATTTTTTGGGTTCGGGGGGCATTTTGAGGTATCCGAAACCCGACCTTATTAAGCAGATATCCGAATTGTTCGGGTACCTGAAAAATCGGGTATCTGCACTTTCGGAGACCGGGTACCTGGTAATTTTTTCCCTTCACTTTTTAACTGTTTTGCTGCTTTTGCACAGCAGTTTTTCTTAGCTTTTTTTCAGCTGCTTTGCACAACAGCTTTCCTATATTTTTCAGCTGTTTTGCACAGCATTTTTCCCTGTTTTTTTCAGATGTTTTGCTGATTTTGCACAGCACTTTTTTCCTGTTTTTTCAGCTGTTTTGCACAGCAGAAAAAACCTATTTTTCAGCTGTTTAACACAACAGCTTTTTCCTGTTTTCCCTTCTCATTTTAGCTCTTTTGCACAACAGCAGTAGTTGAATCTCCAAGCATCCAAACCAAAAGACAGCAAATTTACAATTTGCAAACACAATGACAAGCCTGTATAAGTATATAACAAGCCATGAATAAACGTTCACAAACCTGTATCAAACTAAATCCACAAAGATTCAATCACAACTGACATTTAACATAGATTAATCCTCAGCAGTCATCAACACATAGATTAGAGAATTCAGAACACAAATAATAAAAGATGACAACAATATCCCAAGTCCATCAAAAGGCAAAACACAAAAAACATAACTCAATAACCATCTCTTCACTCAACAACAATAATCTTCAATCTTTATTCGTCCAAAATGGAAGAATCACAACCCATGGCCTTCAAATCTATAAAACAACAAGCACAAATACATAAATTAGCACAAAATACAAAGAAATAAGAGAAAAAATATAAAAAATACACTATATTACAATTAAATAAAAGATAGGTTCATAATTACCGCCATCAAACTGCTCGAGTTCGTACAAGTCCTCCTCTACAGATATTGGCACATAATCCTCACGTAGCCAATCTTGACAGCAAATGAGCGTTTGGACTATCCTAGGTGATAAAGAGCTCCTAAACGCTCGTGCTAAATGCAGCCTCAGAAGCAACTGTAGAGACAGGAATCACTAGTATGTCACGAGCCATCTTCGAGAGGATTGGAAATCTATGGGATTCTCCTTTCCACCAAGCCAATATATTAAAATCCTTGTCATCCACAAAGGGTTCACGTTCTTCTTGCAAGTACTTTTCTAGCTCGCTCTTTACTTGCCTACTTGATTGAGCACTCATTCTAATAAAATCATCATGCCAATCGTATATATCATTTGTAGAAGTAGAACTTCCACACCGTGAGCTCGAATCGGGGCTTGTTTGGACAGGAGTATCATAAACTATTTTATATTCATCAAACAACTTTTTCAATCCCTCCCAAACTGCCGTAATTAATGAAGTACATTTCTGAAGATTTTTAGAATACATTCTCTTTATTGAATAATCCAAGTACTCCCATTTGTAACGAGGGTCAAAAACGACTGCAAAATATAGAACCTTATTCATTTTAGAAGTGTCCCCCCAATACTTATCAAACTTCTCTCTCATTCTCGTGGCCATGTTTTTCAATGTCACATCTTTACTTTCCATCAGTTTTGTAATGTGACCATCAATAACACATATTTCTTTAAAAACAGTGTTGGATGTAACATATAAAGAACCTGAGACGCGGTTTGTCAACCTAAAAAAGTGCACAAGAATGCTAACCAAATGAGTAGCTCTATCCCAATCCAATCTACTTGGAACACCACTCTCTAAAAGAGTATACTCACGTTCACGAAACTCGTAATCTTCAAAAGCCTTTCTAAGAGATAAAGCTGCCTCCAACATCAAATACGTCGAGTTCCATCGAGTTGGAACATCTAGGCACAACAATTTTGTAGTTTGAAGCCCCTCCCGTGCAACACATGCTTTAAACTTATTGTACCTAGCTGGTGAACTTCTTATAAATCTTACTGCACCTCTAATACGAGCTACACAACCAGCCTCATCCTTATCTTTCAAACCATCTTGCACCACAAGATTTAGAATATGAGCCATGCACCTCATATGCATATGCTCATTCGCTAGTATGCTTCCATTTCTTCTCCCCCTAAACCTCTCTGCCAAGTAATCCACGGTTGTGTCATTGGACGAAGCATTGTCAACTGTAATTGTAGATACTTTATCCAAACCCCAATCTGTCAGACACTTCTCAACATCTATTCCCACATCAATACCCTTATGACCAGTAATAGTACAAAAGTTTAGAATTCTCTTATGCAAATTCCAGTCATTGTCAATAAAATGCACCGTAAGACACATGTAGTTCACTCGCTGTATGGATGTCCATGTATCCGTGGTGATACACACTCCTTGAGTCTGAGCTTTTAAGAAAGACATCAACCTTGACCTCTCATTTAAGTACAATTGATAAACATTTTCGGTTAACCCTTTTCGGTTGGGAATAGTAAACATAGGACAAATTGCCTCCAAAAACAGCCTAAAACCACGCTTCTCCACAGTCCTAAATGGCATTTCATCAATAATTATCATTTTACAAAATGCTTCCATAACCTTCTGTTGATCGAATTGCCAAGTCACTAGCCCACCTCGTTGATTAGGTCGAGGTGGTTGTAGCATGAGACGTTGCTGGGTTGTTTCTACTTCATGAGGTTTCTGTTTGCACGCTTTATAATGATTCTTCAGACTTGTAATTCCATGTTTATGTGAATCACACTTAAGCACACCCTTACAGTAGTCACACCTTGCCTTTGTGACTTCATCAACCTCACAATAAAATTCTTTAAAATGCCCCCAAACTCATGATCGTTTGCCTGATTTTTTGCCTTTTCTTATTGTTAGTAACCTTTTCTTGTGCATTCTCATTTCCCGTCACATCTTCACTACGTAAACCAGAAGAATCTACATGCGGTGAGGGTGGTTCAGATCTCACCTCACTGCTTGTGTTTCCGGTTCCAGTTTGTGCATTTGAGAACACACTTGAAGTCATTCCCTATTTCATTTAAACAATAACACAAGGTTAGGCTTTATTTTATGTTAAAAATATATTCAGATTTGTTGCAATATTCATAACACTTAAGTGGCATGTAACAAAAAACCCAGTTCCAAATTTCTAGACTTGTTCGTTCTTAATAACCAAAGAAACAAACACATTTTTACAGATTCTGTTCTAAACTTTTTCAAAGAAACAAACCCAGTTCCAAATTCTGTTCTAATCTTTTTCAATGAAACAAACCAAGTTCCAATCTTTCTAGTATTTACAGAAGTCTACACATATTCATCTTTTCTCTACATACATAATAATGGGAGGGGAGGAGCTGGGGGGTCGTCTAGTGGTTTTGTTTTTAGAAACTTAATTGCAAACTAAATCAACATGGATTTGAATATCAACTTATAAGTTCAAGAACAAGAGTGAAATAATACTAGATTTGTTTCAGAAAACGTACTCTGAGTCACAGATTCGGTCGTCGATGAGAGGGCTCGTCTAGTGGTCTATTTGCCGGACGCGACTCGCCTTTGATGCGAGGGCTGCTCACTGTTGTGGGCTCGCCGGGCTGCGAGGGCTGCTCACTGATAGGGAAAGGGGGCGACGGGTTTGGGCTGAGAGGGAAAGAGGGCGGCCGAAGAGTTGAGACGTGGGAGGGGGGAAAATTAAAAATGGGGTGAATTTTTTGTTGAGTAGTTGTATATGAATTCTTTTAATTAATTTTTTTAATAAATAGAAAATCGGGTATCGGGTATCCGATAGGGTAGGATTTTGCTACCCGATACCCGACCTTATTAATGTAAATCGGGTTCGAGTACCTAACCCGAATTGCTGTTATCCTGTTCTGAAATTTTAGGGTCGGGAAAAACCCGATCGGGTCGGGTCGGATATCCAAAACCCGAACCCGTTGGCTCACCCCTAGTTGTACGGGCTTATGGCCCGTTTATTTTGTAAAGTCGCATAGCTCGTCATCATATATAAATATATTCATCTTTCTTTAATTATCCCATTTTATTCAACTTTTAATTTCGTCATGCTTTGATATTGTGAAGTAAGAAAATGTTATAATATATAGGGTGACTTGTTAATTATTAGTTATTATATTATTATCTAAACAGAAACGTCTTGAGAATGCTAAGTATTTTATTAGCATGTTGTTGAAAGAAGTGTTTGGTAGAACTTCAAGAATGGGAGCTTGTAAATCCTATTAATCACAGAGGTTCTAAAGAATTATTATAATTCAACGAAAAGTCTATGGTGTCATTTTCATAAGTTAATGAAAGCTAGAAATCTCCTATATATGACCGGATGTTCTTGCTCTTGCAGTAATTAATGAAATTAAAATTTGAAAATAAGTTATGGTTACACGTCTGAATTAATATGTGAAACACGTAAGAAGTCTGATTATTTATTACGACAACGCATTTCTCATGGATCAAACGGCAGGGAAGGGTCAATTAACATTAGCAATCCCTTTTAGAAGTGAGTCAAGTGATCATAAACGTCTCTCCGTTATATGAAATGTTCCATTTTAATCATAACCAAAGGTGCGAGTCACTTTCCACAAACCTATCAAACTGTAAATTAAATGCTAGAATATGGGTTATTTAATTGTAAATTAATATTACGTGATAACGTATACTTTCTCATTTGTCATACACGTCCACGTGGCCAAGCGCTCAACTTCTCATTTACGAACCATCGTTGTCTCTCAAGAGGCTGCTAAACAAAGGTAGCAGGTATTATAACTTCGCGGCGTTCTCTTAAACCCTTTTACGAACTAGTCTACCTCTTAAGAGGTGCTAATATCACACCTTCGCTCCACTAATGAAGCGACCTAAATCAAAACATGTGCAATAAACGTTCCGTGCTCGTAGCATTACTCGTTAAGGAATCGTCACCGTAAATAGACCAATCCATGACGAGATAAGTGATATGATACTTACGTCATGACCCAATAACGGGTGATCTGTCACCTCGAGTTGTCTTATCACAGTCCCTTTCGTCGATCAATCCCACGAACAGAAACGAAGGGTACTCAAGTATATTCAACGCACTATGAGAACTCAACTTCGCATGTAGGAGTCCAGTAGCATGATCTAAAACGCTCAAGTGAGATTAGAGCACTAAAAATGCCTCAACTTCGCATGCAGCCACCTTGTGGCTCTTATGCAAAGACACCTTTTGTTCTCGAAACTTCATGACCCTCACTTCGAAAGGCAGGAACAACTTGGACACTTCAATACATGAAATATCTTAGGCTCTCTTCCCACACTGCTCCCCATTCGTAGAAGTACACACTTGAAGAACTCGGTCTCGAACGAGGACCAAATGCAGGAATCACATAAGCACGACTACCATGGCCTGCCGTGCGCACATAGCTTCGCCCATTTCAATCCTACACGGGCCAGGCTTCACTTCTGAATAAATTTCAGTCACGTGTATCGATTCCGTACTCATGCAAGGAGGTATTCAACATCGTCAATTCGTATATAAGCGATAATTGAATGCATAATCTTTTACCAAATTTTAATTCTGAATCTCATAGAATGAAAATGTAAAAAAAAAAAAAAAAAAAAAACGAATTATCACCTTATGGTAAAAAAACATAAAAGCAGTAGGTCATACGGTTCATTCGGCCGAATAGGGAGAGAACAAATTCCGACTTTACTTATTGTACCTTAGTGCCGAATCTTGTTTTTATGTATGTTTTGATGAAAATTAGTGATCGAGGCAAGTAGGCAGCAGCATGTAGCTATCAGTGCAGTGATGGGAAATATATGATCGATCCCTAGCTAGCTTGTGTTGCACGAATAAAAACATCAGTGCAGATAAAGTGATCACTTTTGTTTCTTTTTCTTTCTTATCACTCACTCGTCTACGGTTCCATAACATCCTACAGCTTTTACAAATTACAAATACCAATACCAATACACTCGAACTTGATTGCAGCATTTCCTTTACGTATAAACTTAACCTCTCTCATTCTTCAGGTTAACTTTAGCAGATAGAAAGAGAAAATAACATTGTACACGCAGGCGCACGTTATCATAACTAAGACAATATTAATGGCTCGTAAAGCGCTCATAATCACCGCTATGATCTGCATTGTCGTCGCCGGACAATCTCCGGCTACTTCCCCCACCGTCGCTACGACTCCGCCGCCTGTTTCTGCTCCTACCTCATCACCTCCGGTGAGTTCTCCGGCTCCTGCTCCAACGCCTGCACCGGCTCCATCCAGTGCGACTACGCCGGCGCCGAGTGTTGTAGGGCTCTCGCCTGCTCCATCAGCCTCAGATCAGGTAACCTTAATTAGTCATTTTTAGCTTTCGATTTTTTAATTATATATTATTTGTCTTCTTTTATATATATACTTCTCATTGTTACTAAAATAGCTAGAGAAATCAGTGAAATATTTTATATACCTTTAGAGGTGAGTGAGTTACTTGAGCACTTACTAGAAAATCAATTCTTAAAGAGAAAATATTAAAGAATTATATGCTTAATAATAAAGAATACTCAATAATTATTTGTTTAGTGAATCGAATGAGTATTATAAGTAACTATATTTACAGCCGAGGAAAAATAAGACAAAATGACTGTAACTCCAAATGTTATAGTGTTTATGCATGCTTCTATGGTGTTCTACAAAATTCTACTAGGATTACGTGACAATCGAGCTCTAACATCTGGAACTACACTATTGTTTTATTTGGCTCCTAGAGATTGATTAACTTTCATTAGGTTAAAATTATTTCAAATGCATAATTCCATATATGCAAATTTAAGTCTAAAATTATTTCCCATTTCAATCACCACCTTATAAGGTTAACTTCGCTAGTTGGACAATAGAGAAATTTTAGCTTGTAGATTATTAAACTAGGAGGTTATATTCTTTGGAATAAATTTGTATGAATTATACAAGAGAGTCATTTTTCAATTTTGTGAGGATACAAACTGACTTCAGTTTCATTAAATAAATAATAAAAAAAAAAATCATTTGATCCATCCTAAATTTCTACTGTTGCTTGCTAGTTTTAGGAATTGTAAACTTAGAAAAAACAAATAGGTAGAAGGTGAATCATAATATAGCGCTAGGATCAATTTTGTAAGTCCAAATATTACCGCAGATATGTCAGCTTAGCATAAATCTTTTCCTTAGCATAAAGTTGAATCTTATCTTTCCCGATGTGAACCAAATCCTGTCATGTTTGGTCTGCGCACTACACGCCTATGTTTTCTTATTGGAGCTTGAGCCATATGAACTATGAAGTAAGGATAAGGTGTGTGCAGTGTGCTTAAGACCAACCTTTTTAATTTTGAATGGAATTTTTATATTCTTTTCTCATAATTTGTGACCTAACGTGCCTGAAATACTTCAGGATACATATTTATCGAGGGTAATTTTTCTAAAACTGTAGTTTGTTGACCACTATGCTGTTTGATAATTACATCATGTAACTTATTTATGTATTTTTAGCCTATTTGAATGAATTTACCCTTTTTTATGTTTAACAGATTGCTTTGTGGTATAGCACATAATTTTGTCTTGAGTTTTTTATTTGTCTATTGCAGAATGGAGCAGGTCCAGTGGGCTCATTGACGAAAATATCAGGCTGCTTTGTTTTGGGTTGGGTTTCGCTCCGTTTGCTACTTTAGATTGCTATTAATGGGCCCGAACTACTGACTCGGTCCATCTTATATTATTTGCATATTAGGCCCTTAGATTTCTGGAGTTTTTCCTTGCACTCTGATTTACACATTGATGTGGATTGTTTGAGGAGCGTATTTTGGTATCGAGACATAGAGACTCACAGAGTGAGTGACTTGTTTTTTGAATGATACATTGTGAGATTATCGTAGCTATTTTATGAGATCATGTAATGATTCATTCTGCATGAAACTTCAATTCCTTCATATTATTGTTGGAAGTATATATACTCTTTGAGATTTATCAGCTAATCTCTTTATTGATAAAATTAAAAGTCAGTTAACATATTTATTAACAAAATATAGGTGTCTCCTATTCTAACCTATGTTGCACGGACACGGATACGGAGACATGGATAAGACACGATACGGACACGGTGACAGATTTTCAAAAATTTACTGGACACGACACGGCATGGACACGTTTTAATTTGTTAATAATATTATATAACAATACCATCAATATAAAATCCTATCAACAATTTTTTTGGCTTTACTCAGAAAATAAGATCAAACATATCTTGACTGTACCTGCAAAGATGAAAGAAAAAAGATAAATTCGACCTTAATTTTTAAGAATATATTGCGCAGCCCCCTATCGAAGATGAAGAAAGTTTATTTTTAAGTTTCCTTTACTTTGGAATGATTTTAATCGTGAATCTCATTTTTTTTGTTGGAAAATCTAGGTTTTAATCCTTTAGTGCTCTTATTTGCCCCCTTAAGTTATAGGATTTTAATATATGAATCCAAAAGTGTTCATGCCGTGTCGGACACGCCCTTAAAACGTGTCCGACACGCGTGTCCACATTTTTTTGATTTATTTTAATTACGGACACGCCACGTAGCGACACGAACACGTGTCCATGGCGTGTCCCATGCTGCATTTTTTTATTTTTTTAAAATGTCCGTGCAACATAGATTCTAATTTTATATGCTTCAAAGAAGAAGAAAAGACTATATGGTATCGTTACAGTTTTATGATAATTATGGCATTGACGTATTTAAGCATGCACCTATAGCTTTTTACTCTCTAGAAGAAAAAAGGGGATATGCAAAGAGTTTCTCGCAAAAATTAGAGAGCTTTTGAGACTTTACACTCTTAGATTTTGCCATTTTGACACTTTCAACTTTTAATTATGAAAATAGGCACTTTGTACCTTCAGATTGTAAGTTTTCGTCACTTTTACCAAACTTTTAATTCAGTAAATCGTTGTTTAATTCTTGGGATAATATCAGTGACACCCCCTGAAGTTTGGTGTAATATCACTCACACCCCCTGAGGTTTGAATAATATCAGTGACACCCCCTGAGGTTTGATTTCTAGGGGTGTCACTTTTAAAAGAACACTTGTACCCTTTAATTTAATATTATCAAATACTCTTCAATAATTAAAAGACACAAGTACCATTTATTGTTCAAATAATAAAATCAAATTAGAATATAATAAATTAAAACAATTCATATATATAATTATAAGAAGGAAAAAAAAAAGGTCCCACCCGTCCTACCAAGATATTTCTGCCTATTTATTTCTATATATGTACCTCAATATATGTAATGATATATGTTAATTACAGACACAAATTTTGATGACGCATACTCTCCCTTTGGGGATCGTAATCGTCCACGTGGCCTAATCTTCTGACCTTATCGAGCCCCACTACCCCCCTTTTTTTTTTTCTCGCTCGATACCCGACCCCCAGGTATATCGATCCCCTTAACTCCTGCACCTTTATTAAATACTTATTATATCATATCCTATGCTGTGTGTATTCCCCGAGGGGGGTCGAACCCCTCACATGCGGGCGTACGTCATCTACTCACCAGCCAGTGGCGACCGTCCCTTTTCCCCAACCAGAGGGGAGGATCGGACGTCAGAATCGACGTCACACTCCACTTACCCGGATGCGTTGTCCTCCTCCCAGGGCTCGACCGCCCCGCTTCCCCAATGAAGAGCATTGGTTCGGAAGTTATAAGGTGTGACCGGAGCATGCCGTGCACCGAGGGTAGCATGCAGGCACCACGTGCCCTACTCTACAAGGGTACTCAAGTACCCTATTACCCTCGGACGAGCATGCACGAGGACACGTGCCCAGGGGGACGGACGTCAGAATCGACGTCACACTCCACTTACCCGGATGCGTTGTCCTCCTCCCAGGGCTCGACCGCCCCGCCTCCCCAATAAAGAGCATTGGTTCGGAAGTTATAAGATGTAACCGGAGCATGCCGTGCACCGAGGGTAACATGCGGGTACCACGTGCCCTACTCTACAAGGGTACTCAAGTACCCTATTACCCTCGGACGAGCATGCACGGTGACACGTGCCCAGAGCCAAATTACACTTCTAACCTCCCTTTGCCCTATAAATAGGGAGGCGGGTCAGTTGCAAAACTCAGGTCACCACACAAGCATTCACACAACTCAAGTCAGCACAACACATTCTTCCCTCTAAGATCACAAGCTAGAGATAGCCTCACCTAGGGAGAGAAGAGCAGTGAGCGCAAGCCGAGAAGGTCGGAAGAGCTCAAGATTCAGCCAAGGGAGCAGTTTGAAGGGAGATCGTGCGAACGGAGCCCGAACCCCCAAGGGTCGTGGATAGTTGCGGAGCAGCAGGGAGCTTACCCGAGTCCGGGTGCATCTTGAGCCGAGACCGACGTGCGAACAGCTCCGGTGACGAGCGTGGCCGGGAAAGGGGCCGTCATCAGTGGCGCCGTCTGTGGGAACGTCATAAAAGTCTCTGAAGTAGCTCAAGTAATGCACTCAGGTTCGGTAAGCTCAGATTCCGTCTATAGTAGAGTTAGCTTTCAGTCCTCATCACGTCTGTTCTCCCAAGCGGTTATGGCCATAGCATCCCAAGAGTCCGACGAGTCCATCTCCTCATCACCGGAAGTTCCCAGCCAGCATGCATACGAGTCCCCGAATCGCGCCGCCACGTCTGACGGTGGAACCACCACCAAAGTGCGTATGACCATGAGCGAGCTGGACCGCTTGCTGGAAACCGCCGCGGAACGAGGTGCCAGGCGAATGCAACAACAAGGAGTGAGAGCCGGAAGGAGAGGAACTACACCCCCGGGAACTACGGCTCGAATCAGGGAGTATTATCGGAGGCGAGACGAAGACCGGAGAGCCAGAGCAGAGGCCGAACGCGCCAGAAACCCAGGTATGCCTGGTAGCGATCCGCATTTGTTTGATATACTATTTGACTTAAAGAAGGAGGTGCAAGCCTTGAAGAGGGATAGAAACGGAGAAGTGGAAGAAGAGGAGAGGGGCAGCCCGTTCGCCCCACACATCTTAAACCCAGAAATCCCGGCGTCCATCCGTTTGCCCAATCCGGTGGTGTATACGGGTGACCGGCACGCAAAGGACCCTCGCGACCACGTCAACCAGTTAGCCATGATGGATATCCTCAACGCGCCTGACCACGCCCGATGTCGAATTTTCCGATCCACCTTAACCGGGCGAGCGCAAGCATTGTTCTCCCAGCTGCCCAGGGGGTCCATCCACAGCTTCCAGGACCTCAAGGAGCTGTTCGTCCGGCAATTCGCGTGCAATAGGCGCTACCCGAAAACGGCCGGGCACTTGATGACCATGGTCCAGGAGAAGGGGGAGAGCCTAAGGGACTACATGCGGAGGTTTGCGGATGCCGTGATCGACGTGAGGCATGTCGACCCCCACATACTGTCTGAATTTGTGGCGCAGGGCACTCGATCCGTAGAATTCGCTGAAGCATTGGTGAGGCATCCGGCTCGGACCTTAGAAGAGCTCATGCAGAAGGCGGAAAGATACATGTTACTCGAAGACACGCGGCTAGCAAAGCTCGGGCAAAGAGGGCAAGAGGAGCGAGCGAAGAATCGGCGAGGAGATGACACACGCAACCAGCATGACATGGTGAAGAGGTACTTAGATCCCATCCCGATAACTCCTCTAAAGATTTCTAACGTTGAGGTACTAGAAGTTATGGAGGGGCATCCCGACCTTCGATGGCCGCCCCAATCACGGAACTCCGAGAACTTACGCCACACGGGGAAATGGTGCCAATTCCACCGGAGCTGGGGGCATAAGACGGAGCAGTGCGACCATTTGAGAAACGAGATTGAGCGGTTGATCAAGAACGGGTACCTGCACCAATTTCTCGAAAGAAGGAAAGATCTTCCCCGAGGAAGGAAGCCGGTAGAAGAACGAGGAGCCAGTCGGGCCCGTGCAGTGGAGCGTGAAGAACAGCGAAGCGCGGAGCGTCGGGAGCTGGAAGGAGAAAATTCTCATGCTCGCAGACGAAGGTACGAAGGTGGATCAGCAGACGAAGAGCAAGTTCCACCACAGCATTTACCTCCTCCCCCTTCGAACTACCTACGCAATCCCATGAATGGCAGGACTGTTAATGTGATTGAGGGGGGCCCTTTGGCGTCCTCATCCACCCAAAGGAAGAGGAAGTTCTTAAAAGAGACGCAGCGGGTAAGTCTAAAATACCACGTCTTTTCCACTAACATGTATGCGCCCCCCCCCCCCAATTACTTTTGGTCCCGAAGATCTAGCGGACATTGTTCATCCCCACGACGACCCCATAGTAATTCAAGCCACAATACATGGAGCTGAAGTAGCTCGAGTTTTGATTGATACCGGAAGTTCGGTGGACGTGATGTTCCTGCCAACGTTCTTCGCACTCGGGCTCCAGCTGGAGCAGATAATGCCGGAAAAAGTCCCATTGGTGGGCTTTGACGGGAGTCCGAGCGACACGTTGGGTTCGATCCCACTTTTGATGTCTTGGGGAGAAGGACATTTGCGCAGAACCGAGGAAGTGAAGTTTTGGGTCATCAATGCACTCGCCAAAACCTACAACGTGATCTGCGGGCGACCCTCCCTTCGCCTGTTCGAAGCGGTACCATCGGTCCTGCATTTGAAAGTAAAGTTCCCCACCATGAATGGGATTGGGGAAGTTAGAGGAAATCAGGCTCGAGCCCGAGAATGCCGCCTAAACACGATAGCTGCGATAGAGGGGAAGGAGGATGGCGATCCCCGAGGCCAAGGAGATTCCCGTAGGATCGAAGCCAGAAAGCTATACCCGGCAGAAGAGCTCAGAGAGGTCCAGATCATCCCGGACGAGCCCGAGAAAAAGCTGAAAATGGGAACGAACATCAACCCGACCATCGAATTACAGCTACTCAAGACCCTGCAGCGATTCCAGCATGTGTTCGCATGGATAGGAGGACCTCCGGGGCGCATCAGCCCCCATGTGTGCAAACACTGCCTGGACGTGCGGCCCGATGCCAAGCCAGTGCAGCAAAGGAAGCGTAAAATGGGACCAGAAAGGAACAAGGTGATCAAGTCGGAGTTACAAAGGCTGACGGAGCTAAACCAGATCCGGGAAGTGCGATATCCCGATTGGTTAGCCAACGTGGTATTGGTTCCAAAGTCAGGAGGGCGATGGAGGATGTGCATCGACTTCACTGACCTAAACAACGCCTGCCCGAAGGATTGCTTTCCCTTACCGAGCATCGACCAGCTGGTGGATTCCACGGCGGGATGCGAACTGCTCTCCACCATGGACGGAGATCAGGGATACAACCAGATCCCGATGGCTGAGGAAGACCAAGAAAAAACTAGCTTCATCACAGACTTCGGTACGTACTGTTATTTGGTTATGCCTTTCGGTCTGAAAAATGCAGGGGCCACGTATCAACGGCTTATGAACACTATGTTCGCTTCAATGATCGGAAACAATCTGGAAGTATATGTGGACGACATCATTGTGAAGAGTCAAGAGGCTAGCCAACACAACGCTGACCTGACAGAAGCCTTCCAGATCATGGAAAAGTTCGGACTCAAGGTTAACCCTCGCAAATGTTCCTTCGGGATCCAAGGAGGCAAGTTCCTCGGCTTTCTGGTCACCCAAAAAGGGATAGAGGTAAACCCCGAAAAGGCCAAAGCCATTTTGGAAATGCCTGCCCCAGCAACAGTTCGGGATGTGCAACGACTCACCGGAAGAATGGCTTCGCTCAATCGCTTTATCTCGAAAGCCGCCGAAAAAGGACTTCCCTTTTTTAAGGTGCTCCGCAATGTCAAAGATTTCCAGTGGACTGATGAGTGCCAAAAGGCGTTTGACGATCTGAAAGGGTACTTGCTCCGGCCGCCCCTGTTGGTTAAGCCTCAGACCGGAGAGAGACTTTTCATGTACCTCGCTGTTGGGAAAGAAGTTGTGAGTGCAGTGCTCGTAAGAGCTGAAGGAACGGACCACCTCCCGGTCTACTACACAAGTCGGACCCTGAAGGATGCCGAAACCCGATACTCACCCATTGAGAAGTTTGCTTTCGCCCTCGTCACGACAGCACGGAAACTCAGGGCATATCTCCTGGCTCATCCTGTTACCATACTCACGAAGCATCCGCTACGGGCCATTCTCAGCCATCCTCAGGTGTCAGGAAGAATGGTGAAGTGGGCTGTGGAACTCGGAGAATATGACATTCAGTACGCCCCTCGGCCGTCCATAAAAGCCCAGGTGCTAGCCGACTTCATGGTTGAGACCTACGAAGCCCTGCCAGTACAGAGAGGATCTGGAAGGTATATGTCGATGGCTCCTCAAGCGGGGGCGTAGGAGGAGCCGGTGTAGTGTTTAAGCCAACACCCAATGATGGATCCGAGGAACCTCTATCCTTCGCGGTAAAGATAGACTTCCCGGTGTCAAACAACGAGGCGGAATACGAGGCCCTATTGGTTGGAATGAGGTTGGCGAGCGAAGGAAAAATGACCCGGATTCATGTCCACAGCGACTCACAGTTAGTAGTACAGCAAGTGAAGGGAACATATGAAGCTAGAGATGAAAGAATGAAGGAGTACTTAAACGCAGTACGCAAGTCCCAGGAAAAATTCGAAGAGTTCACCCTCGAACAGATCCCTAGAGCCGAAAACGGGGAGGCCGATGCCCTATCTCGAACGACCGCTGGCATGCATTCTATCGAGACCCGGCAGGTAACATTTCTTACAATTACATCGTCGGAGAAAAACCACGTGGCGTTAGAGGTATTGAATCTGGAAAACGAGGGTGGAAAAGGTTGGATGACGGAAATCAAGGAGTACCTGGAGAACCCAGATAAGTACAAGCACCACGGGGGATTAGGAAAAAGAGCTACCCGCTTTTTCTTGAAAGACGGAGTGATGTACAAAAGAGGATTCTCACAACCCTACCAACGATGTTTGTCCGAAGACGAAGCCATCAATGTGATGAGGGAAGTGCACGGAGGAAGTTGCGGAAACCATTCCGGGGGGAGAAGCCTAGCCCAGAAGATACTAAGGCAAGGTTATTATTGGCCTACGATGCAGAGGGACGCTAAGGAATTCGCACGGTAGTGTGAACAATGCCAGAGGCACGCCACAATGACGCACCTTCCCGCGGCAGCATGGGAGCCCAACCTTGTCCCCTACCCCTTCGACAAATGGGGTATAGACATCGTTGGACCGCTGGTACAAGATCGTGGGCAGAAGAAATACCTTTTGGTGGCGGTGGATTACTTCACTAAATGGGTCGAAGCAGAGCCGATGGCGCAGATCACTTCTGCGGCCGTGATTAATTTCCTGTGGCGCAACATTGTGTGCCGGTTTGGTATACCTCGGGTACTAGTCAGTGATAACGGTTTGCAGTTCACCAGCGACCAACTGGCAAGATGGTGCGAGCACTGGAAGATCCAACACCGCTTCACCTCTGTAGGCTACCCCCAGTCAAACGGCCAGGTCGAGGTCGCGAACCGCACCCTACTTCAGGGGCTAAAAGCCCGGCTCCTGGCGTACCAGGGAAAGTGGGTCGAAGAAATCCCAGGCTTGTTGTGGACATACCGAACCACCGCTCGGTCTTCTACTGGAGAAACCCCATTCAGCTTGGCTTACGGGCACGAGGCGGTCATCCCCGCGGAAATAACCACCGCAAGCTGGAGAGTGCAAGAGTACGAAGAACGCAATAACAATGAGCGTATGGCTTTGGAACTGGACCTCCTGGAGGAGCGAAGACAAAGTGCGGCACTACGAAGCACGCAATACATGGCTCGCATAGCCAAGTACTACAACCGTCGGGTGAGGGAACGGACGTACCAAGTAGGCGAGTTGGTCTTGCGAAGGGTAGGAGCATCGAAAGCTGTAGGAAAACTGGACCCTGCATGGGAAGGACCCTACCAGATAGCCCGCATCTTGGGAGCGGCAACATACCAACTGCGGGATATGGAGGGCCGAACATACCCGCGATCGTGGCACGCCCTGAACCTTCGGAAATTCTACCCTTAATAGCTGGACATAGATGGGAACCACTCCCCTCTCTTCGGATAATGAAGAACGGACCAGACCCAGGTAAGTAAGTTAGCTTGTAAACTTTCAGTCGAAGTATCTACTTAAGTCCATGTAAGTTAGAGAACTACGTGCGGCTTGATTCCTAATTTTACAGCAAGGGATACGTAGGAAGCCCGGAAGTTACTCGGGTTCAGCCCCAAAAAATAAAAATAATATATGTGCACTACACACACGCGAAGATAAGCTAACAATGCAGGAAAAGCCAAAAAGTTCCACTAAAAAGAAAGGCGGGGTTACATAATTCGCTTCGCCCGCTACCCGCCATAAGCGAGACGAAGAGTAAAGAAAACAAAAAAAGAACAACGTTCCTACGACCTAAGCGCCCCTCGCCTTCACCACCCCCCTCAGAGATCCTCCCGACGCCTCTTGCCGGCCCGGATGGCCGCCCTTCTCTCTTCATCGGTCATCTCCCTTATCACCCGCTCGGGGGGCGACCTCCTCGACCTATCGAGAGGCGTCGTTGACAGGGAGAGGGCAGGAGCAGCCGACGCTGGAGAAGCAGGAACTGGAGGGCGACTTCGGGAGCGGTGAGGCTCGACCCTCGGGGAAGGAGCCCTGCTGAAAGAAGGAATCACTATGCCCGGAGGAACCCCCGGAAGCTTGTACACCAAACTCATGCACAGATCGTACCCACGACCCATGTAAGTTTGGATGTCATCCTCGGAAGGCCCCACAGATTCCCTCCTCCTTGCCGAAGAAGAGCGGGCGGCAGCCGAAAGCCCCTCGGCCAGCTTCCTCTCGTAATCGGCACGAGCAGTGGCCAGATCCGCCTCCATTCGGATCGCAAGCTCCGCCTTCGCGACGTGCGCCCCCGCTAAGGCCGTTTCCACCTCGGCTATTCTGGCCCGGGCTTGCTCCAGATCCGCCTGAAGACCCTCCAGCTTGGCCCGGTCCTCCATCAGGGAGTCCATCATCTCCTGCCAGTCATCCACCATGTCCCTCAAATCCCTCACTTGCTCTGCAAGCTGACGCTCACGCAACCTCGAGTCAGCCAAAGCTGATTCAAGCGACGCTGGATGATGGGAGTCATGAGAAGACACGATCTCCCGACCCTCCAACTCCCGAACCACGAACAGCACCTGAGGAAGAAGAGAGAGTCAACAAAAATACACACTACAGGAAAACCACGAAGGAAAGAAAAGATACATACGTCGAGAGCGCTGCGAGATAAATGAGCCAACAGGTGAGCACCGTCCGCTTGACCAAGGGTCCCTCGTTCCTCGGGTTCCAAAAACCCATCCACCCAATCTCGCAAGCCCTGGGGGATGAAGACAAAGTGAGGAGATCGGGGACCCCGGCTTGTCCCCTCCCATGTAGGAGCCATGGGGGTGCGAGACGAGGGAGCCTCGGATCGAGCAGGAGCGATAGGATTCCCGGAGGTAAGGGGATCGAAGGAGGCAGCATTCCCCGATTGGCCGACCCCTGCTTGATCGGCTGCAAAGCTGTGGGAGACAAGGGGTGTGGAGTGACGACTGCGCGGTGTAGGGTCCTCTCCGAGCGCAGGACCGGATCGAGAAGATGGAGAGGCCGTATGCCCCTCGGAGGGAAAGGTGGCCGGAGCAGCGGTCGGACTCACCGAATGACGCCCTGAGGAGGCCCGGCCCGCGGGAGTAGGAGAGCCGTCGTTCGAGGGGATCCCCTGAACAACTCCCGCTGCACTAGAATTATCCACCAGATGCGTGGCCAACTCATCTCCTGCCAGAAGGGGATTTACAAGAAAAAGTTAAAATACCAGAGCGTTATTAAGCGAGAAATATATAATAAGAGAACACCTACCAAAGGGAGTGCCGCGTCCCATCGGAACGTCAACACCAAGATAGTCAGCGCCGGACTGAAGGCCCGCCATCACCAGGGCTCGGGGACGCTCGAGGACTGACACCGAATCATAGACAGCGGAAAAGAATCCTCGCTGCTCCAGGAAGGCGGTCTTGGGGGCAGAATCGACGGCATCCACGTAACTCACCCCCCATCGGGTAGGCACGGCCCAGGGCCTGTTCTCCCTACGGAGGAAAAAGTAGTGGCTCCGCCAGTTGCGGTAAGTGGGGAAAGCGGTCGAGACGCGGGTGACAAAAGAGTTCACAGATTGACGAGCCACCAATTGGAAGAAGGGGTAGCTCTGTCTCACTGGACGAAGAGAAAAGGCCCCAAACAGCAGGGCAGGAGCTCGGGGGATGTTGTGATAATAGCACAGAAGGATGAAACCTACCGGGTACCGGTAGGAGTGGGGGACTAGTTGACTTGGGCAGATTTGTAGAAGATTAAAAATGACAATCATAAAAGAAGGAAAAAACCAGCGAAGCCCGTTGCGGACCTGCTCGGAGTAAACTGTCAAAAAACCCTCGAGAGGGTTGTAAGCTCGTTCCTCAGGGGACGGAATCCTCACTTCCACCCCGTGAATCTCGTGCTGCTCCAGCAGCGCCTGGACGGTCTCAGCCGTCTCCAGAGAGGGGACGTGGCCGGCCAGCCCTGCACCCATCATGTGAGCAGGCTCAACCTCAGCCGTCACCAGTTGGAATCCGGCTCTGGGGCGGCTGTAGGGAGCCCGGTTGGCAAAGGCCGCCTCAATATTTTCTGCAACGGGATCATCAAGCAGGACCGGCTCGGTGGAGTCCCTGGGACGTCGGGCGTCAGCCGCCAGTTGAAGAGTGGTCCTCCGGCGAGACCGAGAAGCCGCTGCCCGCGAACTACGGCGAATGCGGGAGGAACCAACCCCAGAAGGATTTGCAGTAGGGGGGCTCGGCCGTGGAGCAGTCAGAGGAGAAGCAGGTGGCGAGGGGAACACCAACGGTGTCTCCTCAGAGAAGGATTCATCGGATCCTAGGATGTTCTCAGTATAGGAGGCGGAGGAAGACATTTTTAGCAGATAGCAGATAGCAAGAGAATAGGAAGCAAGAAGCAAGAAGATAGGAATCGCTGGAATGCAGAAGATGAAGTGACGAAATAAGGTAAGTCAGTTTGCTTATTTATAATCTTAGAAGTAACGCTTCAGTATAGGCGGGAACGGCTAAAACGCCTTAAACATTGATACCGCTCGGGCTGCCAATGAAGAGACGAGATGGGGGACGCGTGGCAGCCATACAGTGGCGTCTGCCGCTAATGTGCCTTTTCGAGGCGCTAATGATGACAAAGAAAATTTATGCGTGCTAAAGTAAGTAACATTTAGAGTAGCACGATAAACAAAACTGCCGGATGGGACGTGTTGATCCAAGAAACGGCGGCAGTGAATCGCCAACTGAAAAGACTTCTCGAACCATTACAACCTTCAAAGAAGGGCCATTATCCGAGGTGACTCCTAAAGAAGTTCCCCGAGCCGTCACAACCGTTGGAGGAAACATTGGTGAAAAGATTCTAAGGAAAAGTTGACCGGTTTGGGTAGCATTTCGAGGGGTTACATCAAACCCCGCTCTACGAGGTGTCCAGCTGAACCTTTGAGCACCACGCGTACTTCCGAGGGGAAAAACAACAACTCTCGTCGAAACACGCAACGAGGGGCCAAGGGTACGCCCTGTTGACCGGCAGAAAACCCTTTAGGAGTATCATAAGTTGACTTGCTCCTTATCATACGGCTCGAGGGTTTTAGCCAAATGCTCTCTAGAGATGTCCCGTTGAATCTCCAAGCCACCACGCGTACGTCCGAGGGGAAAATCAACAACCCTTGTCGACACACGCAACGAGGGGTGAAGAATACCCTGTTGACCGGCAACCGACCCTCTAGAAGTATTACGAGTCGACTTGCTCGTCGCAATACGGCTCGAGGGTCCTAGCCAACTGCTCTAAACGAGGTGTCTTGAGATAGACCTCAGAGCCCCACGCGAGCAACGCAACTAAGGCGACCGATTCCTTTAGGGGTATCATGGGTTGACTTGCTCCCTATAATACACCTCGAGGGTCATAGCCACACAACTCCTGGGTGCCTTTACGGGAACCCGAGGAGCCCCGCTCGTACTTCCAAGGAGTAAAACAACAATCCTTGTCGAACCACGGCACGTGGAGCAGATGTGCTCCCGCGATTGTTTCATCCTCGAAATTCTACCCCGAACTGGCAACTTAGTAAAAAGTGACGTGCAAAAGGGAACAAAGAGAGACCTCGAAAAGCAAAATATTATTAAATCACGGAATTATTACAACTACCAGGAAAAGAATAATCAAATACAGGGAGCCTAGACTACAACATCCTTCAGGAGGGTCGCTTGCCTTCCCTTATCGATCTACGACGCCCCTCTAGCGTCGGGGCGTCATCGTCGACTTCAGGGGCTTCGATAGTGGAAGCCATCCGCAGGGCTGTCTCCGTCACCCGGGGAGCAGGAACGTCAGCAGGACGAGAGTCGGGAGGACCAGGCCCAGTCACCAGCGGCCCACCAGCCAGAATCGCCTCGGCCATTTCCCGGGTCCTCCTCGTCCTCGTCTCCGGAGAAGAATGCCGGGAGGTCGTCCCACCAACCTCCGGGAGAATTATCCGAGCGGTAGGGAGCTTGGCCTGATAAGCCTCAAGAATTGCTTGTTTCTCGGCGAGGCTAGGAGGAGAACCGGGCGGTATTTCCGGTGGTACCTCAATCCCCTGAGGGGAGAGGGTCCTCAGGTCAGCTTCAGGTACGATCCAACCCCTTGCTTTTAATTGTTGTATGGATCCTTTGTACCCAACCATGACCAGGGCAGCAAATACCTTCCGGAAGTAAGCGTGATGGAGCGGAGAACCAATGTACCGAATGATGCGATCGAATGCGTCCTTACGGGACCTCTCGACGATTTGCTGCCGAAGCTCCAAGTTAATCCGCCGAATTTCAGAGGCGACCCGATCACTTATAGTGGCTTGACATTCCTCCAACTCCGCCCGAAGGGTCTCAGCAGTAGCCACCGCTCTCGTCTGCCCCACCTCGGCCTCCTTCAATAGCCGAGAAGTGGTCTCCAGAGTGTCCCTCAAAGCTACCAACTCCAGAGCTCCTTCATCCCTTACCCTCTCCGCCTCCCGAAGCTGCTCTTGGGCCCGGACCAGCTCTTCTTGTAGCCCCGTCGCGTAAGTTTCCCACTCGCAACACCTCTTAGTCCGAGCCTCCACAGCTGTCTGAGCTCCCT
Source organism: Misopates orontium (assembly GCA_946800315.1). NCBI lineage: Eukaryota > Viridiplantae > Streptophyta > Magnoliopsida > Lamiales > Plantaginaceae > Misopates > Misopates orontium. Next base: position 42,617,139 of record OX326950.1, read on the forward strand.
GTAGGTCGGTCAAGACCTGGGCATGGTCCGACCTCAGCTTCTCCAAATCCTCCTGCCCAGAAGAATCGGGGGCGGCGGACTCCAGTTCCGCCACCCGATCCTCCAGGGTATGAATGTGCTCCAGCAATAGAAATTGGCGGGCGCTAAACTGAATAAGAAAATAGCGAAACAGGTCATCAACAAAGAAGGAGAAAGATCGACATATAGGAAGAGATGAGAAGCTTACATCCACTGCCTCGTAACCAGCCTGGTCTTTCAACCATTGGATCCCTCGGCGCCGGAGCGATGCAACCTCGAGAGAATCCACCACCTGGCCCAACATGGCGAAGCCACCACCCAGACCACGTAGTTCTTCCGTCAGGGAACGCTCGACGGACCTAGGACGATCCGGTTGATTTGCCACCATCCACGAAGAGGTGCCTTCGTCCCAAGCACCACCTGCACCACCCCCAACCTCCGGTCTTTCACCTTCGGCCTCTTCTTGCTGGGGCGCCGTGCCGGCCTGAGGATTCGAGGGTGGCACAGTAGACCCCACGTCGGCTGCCCCAGGAGACCCGGCGACCGAACCCGTCAAACCATCCCTCAGGGTCGGAGAAGAAGGCGTGGGAGCATCGAATTCCCCCCGACCCTCCGGCAATCGAGCAGTCTCTGCACCCTCCCCTTGGGGGTCGGAAGATGGGTGAGAAATGAAATCCCGATGAGGCGAGGCTGGAGAAGGCACAACCTCCTCGTGGGTAGCAGGGGAAGTAGCCAGACCACCCCAATCAAAGGTGGCTGGTAAAGACTCTCGGACCCAACCAAAGCCGGCATCGAGATTAACGGGAGCCGGATCGCGAAGGAGGTCGAGATCCTCCTCCCGAAGGCTAGGAAAATCACCGGAAGTCGGCGGGGCTGAGCTCGCATCACTGCTAAGCCTAGGGGCCGGGCGAAGAACAGACGCCGGTTCTCTCTCGGGAGTAGACTGAGATGGAAGAGGAGGCGGTGGAGCATCCGCGACTTGAGTGCCTGCCACGGATTGGGAAGACGAGGTCCTTCCTCGAACAGATCTGCCCCCCTTAGGAACTTTAGGGGGCACAGGCGCGTTTTTGGCTGCCTCCGCCAAAGTGGACACCAGTGAACCTGAGGGCATGGATCGGAAAAAAGAAATTTAGTACAGCAGTGCAACAAGGAGAGACAGATACTAAGGGAGACGGAATCATAACTTACAAAATTCAGGGTCCCGCTGCAAATCTGGGAAATAGGGTGACCTAACCCCACCTTGAAGACCACAAAGCTCGAACAGCCTCGGGGTTTTGGTCAGCTTCAGCACGTGATACTTCACCCCAAAGTACCCCTCCTCCATCATCCGGAGCCGAGTCCGGTCAAGTTGGGTGGTATCCAACTCCGTGGGACTGCTCGACCACGCGCTTGTCACCCCCCAGCTCGCACAGTTACGACTCGGAGGCTTATAAAAAAGAAATTGGATTTCCAACTGCTATAGGAGGAAGAAGCATCGGTAAGAATCCTCGCCCCCGGAACAGCCTGAGATAAGCGGGGAGTCAGATAGAAGAAAGGCACCTGGCCGGCACCCACGTCATATAAGGCCAACAAACGGTCGGCCGTACAAGGGAGCCCTCGACTCCGGCAGGTAATCTCAAACCCAGCCATAATGGAAAAAGCGTTGGGTGTAAGTTGACTCAGACAAAGCCCTAGGGCTTTGGCTACATCTCGAAAAAGAGGCGGCACAAACATCCGCCACCCAGCCTCGACCTGAGAATAGAAGATAGTCAAGAAACCGGTGGGAGGATTATTCGCCCGATCCGAGGGCTCCGGGATCAACACCGTCGCATTCTCCGTCGCCACATTATATTTGGCGATTAAGTTGTCAACAGTGGCCTGAGTCGCGGTGCTCACGGCGTCGTTTATATTCACCGCTTGCCTTTTGGACGGCGTCCCTCTCTCCAGAGCGGCGGAGGCAGCCGTGCGCTTACCACGGCGAGTAGCCAGAGGAGAAGACGGCGCGGACCGAGACGGAGAAGTAGGAGGAGTGGATCCGGAAGAGGCGGTTGCGGCGGCGTTGGCAGACATAATGATAGTAGGTGAAAAGAAGCAAAGGAAATTACAGCTACAAGGGGGCAAAAGTTATGAACCTACAAAAACTGCAACGTGAAAAACCTAAATAGACGTGCCAAAAAGGCGGTATAACTCCCGCTCGAAGCCCAATAAACGCGGATGGATAACACGTAAGGCCCAGCGTATGAGGGAAGTTTGAGGAATCCCGAGAAATCAGGAAGTGAGGCCGACACGCGGTCAGATGATTAGGCCCCTAGCTATTTTACTCTATGCCACGTTCTGCGAACTGCGACAGAGACTGGGGGACTTATGATGACGCATACTCTCCCTCTGGGGATCGTAATCGTCCACGTGGCCTAATCTTCTGACCTTATCGAGCCCCACTACCCCCCTTTTTTTTTTCTCGCTCGATACCCGACCCCCAGGTATATCGATCCCCTTAACTCCTGCACCTTTATTAAATACTTATTATATCATATCCTATGCTGTGTGTATTCCCCGAGGGGGGTCGAACCCCTCACATGCGGGCGTACGTCATCTACTCACCAGCCAGTGGCGACCGTCCCTTTTCCCCAACCAGAGGGGAGGATCGGACGTCAGAATCGACGTCACACTCCACTTACCCGGATGCGTTGTTCTCCTCCCAGGGCTCGACCGCCCCGCTTCCCCAATGAAGAGCATTGGTTCGGAAGTTATAAGGTGTGACCGGAGCATGCCGTGCACCGAGGGTAGCATGCAGGCACCACGTGCCCTACTCTACAAGGGTACTCAAGTACCCTATTACCCTCGGACGAGCATGCACGAGGACACGTGCCCAGGGGGACGGACGTCAGAATCGACGTCACACTCCACTTACCCGGATGCGTTGTCCTCCTCCCAGGGCTCGACCGCCCCGCCTCCCCAATAAAGAGCATTGGTTCGGAAGTTATAAGATGTAACCGGAGCATGCCGTGCACCGAGGGTAACATGCGGGTACCACGTGCCCTACTCTACAAGGGTACTCAAGTACCCTATTACCCTCGGACGAGCATGCACGGTGACACGTGCCCAGAGCCAAATTACACTTCTAACCTCCCTTTGCCCTATAAATAGGGAGGCGGGTCAGTTGCAAAACTCAGGTCACCACACAAGCATTCACACAACTCAAGTCAGCACAACACATTCTTCCCTCTAAGATCACAAGCTAGAGATAGCCTCACCTAGGGAGAGAAGAGCAGTGAGCGCAAGCCGAGAAGGTCGGAAGAGCTCAAGATTCAGCCAAGGGAGCAGTTTGAAGGGAGATCGTGCGAACGGAGCCCGAACCCCCAAGGGTCGTGGATAGTTGCGGAGCAGCAGGGAGCTTACCCGAGTCCGGGTGCATCTTGAGCCGAGACCGACGTGCGAACAGCTCCGGTGACGAGCGTGGCCGGGAAAGGGGCCGTCATCAAATTTAAAATTAATTCTAACTAAAACTTTTGAGACTTGTAAACTAAGATTTTAAATAAAATCCAGCAATAAATCGCAACTGATGAAAAATCGTATTCTCTTCAAAATTCAATACAAAATCCTCTCTTAGATAAAAGGTTAAAAAAAGCAGTAAGTATTTCTCTATCTTTAGAAAAGAAAAAAAGGTAAGTAATCAAAAGTTTTCATGTAGTTTATAGTCCAAAAACTATCTTCAATCAAGAGGTATTTAAATAGTATAGCGTACAAAAAAAATATTTATAGAAAAAAATATTTATATATTTTAATTTATGCACGATGACCAACTATATTCTTTGTTGATTTTATTATTTGAACAATAAAGGGTACTTGTGTCTTTTATTTTTTAGGAGTTTTAGTTAATATTAAACTAAAGGGTACAAGTGTCATTTCAAAAGTGACACCCCCTGAAAATCAAACCTCAGGGGGTGTCACTGATATTATTCAAACCTCAGGGGGTGTGAGTGATATTACACCAAACTTCAGGGGGTGTCACTGATATTATCCCTTAATTCTTTTCTTTTCTTTTTCAATTACAAAATCGTTTTTCTTCGTCATATTGCAGAATGCTTTTCACCTTAGTAGGTTGAGTATCGTTACCAAAATTGCAAAATATTTTATTTTATTTATCTTTTTGAACTCCAGAAATTTTCAAGCAAAAACCTTTTCTACATATTAGAAATTCCTGGTTGCAAAACAATTTCTCAGCAAAAAACGGGAACTAAAATTTCATTCGTTCAATACAAAGGAAATCACGTTCATAGTTCTAATATTTTTTTTCCTGGAAGGAAATGAATGCAAAAACGTGAAAAATGATGTCAAATGTTTTGTTTGTTTTTTCATTTTCTTGACTTTAGAAACTCGTTTTTCCAGCATAACGTTTTTTCCTAGTCAAAATAAAATTCCTCCAGGGTGCATTCTGCCAAAGAAATAATCCCAAGTTTGAAAATGTAAAAATACCAAAAAACACATATGAAGGGGTAAATTGACAAAGAATTGATATTTGTGTTGGCAGTCAAATGCCATAATGAGGGCATGTGGCATTATTTGGTAGGGGCTGATTGTAGAGGGCCAAAATGAGATTGAACACCCGGTCAAAAACATAGGTTGTTTATTGCATTTTAGGGGCCTAGATGGAAATTGCAACTAGGCCCCTTTGGTTATGCTGAGTATGATTTTGTCCCCCAAGTTCATCCTATAAATAGATGCATGTTGTTCTCATTTGAGACACACCAAAAGCAAAGCAAGCCTATTCTATTCTCTCTTGTAGTGTTGTCATACACGAGTGTAAGGTGCGAATTAGGGAGTGTTGATAGTGAGGGCTTTGTGAGGGTGTCGTGAGAGTGAGGGAAAATTATATAGTTGTAATAATTTTCTATATAGTGAATTTCCGCTCTTGTCCCGTGGTTTTTCTCCGGTTTTGGAGTTTCCACGTAAATCCTTGTGTTGTTACTATTGCCAATATTTATTCGTTTTGTTTCATATTCCATAATGGGCAAATCCTGGGGGCGCGTATTTGTGGGATCAAATACCTAACAGTGGTATCAGAGCCCGGGTCCTGTTGAGGTGGAGTTATTGCTGAGGTGGAGCTTTGGAGTGGTAGTAGTTGTGAATACGTATTGTCTAAGGCGGTTCTGTGCAAAGGAATCTGGTTATAAGTGGGACCGTTGTGACCCCGCCAGAGACCTGGGAACCTTGAAGCTTTTCTGGGAAGATTGAGCATCTCTCTTCCCGGTGGGCTTACTTAGTGAGTACTATTCTGGTCTACTGTAAATTCGCCAAAAACTCAGAAGTGCAATGTCAGGGAGCAAGGGAACGAATATGATGAAATTTGACGTAGAGAAGTTTGACGGAAGAATCAACTTTGGCTTGTGGCAAGTGCAAGTCAGGGATGTGTTGATTCAGTCATGCTTACACAAGGCTTTGAAGGGTAGAGATGCCCTTGTAAGTGCAACAGGCAAAGCTGCAATGAAGGATGATGATTGGGAGGATCTCGATTTGAGAGCTGCAAGTGCAATCCGTCTGTGCCTATCCAAAAATGTTCTGGCAAACGTGCATGGAATATCTTCGGTGAAGGGACTCAGGGAAAAACTAGAGGAGTTATATCAGACGAAGGGCGTCTCAAATCGAGTGTACCTGAAGGAGCAGTTTCACACACTGCGGATGAACGAGGGTACGAGTATATCAGATCATCTGAGTGTTCTTAACGGAATCGTTGCTGAGCTTGAATCCATTGGAGTTCAAATTGATGAGGAGGATCAAGCCTTGAGACTCATCTGGTCTCTTCCACGTTCGTACGAGCACATGAAACCGATCTTGATTCATGGGAAGGAGAAAATCAATTTCTCGGATGTCACTAGCAAGCTTCTTTCTGAAGAGAGGAGGCTCAGTGGGAGTGACTTTTCACATGTAAATAATGCGATGGTGGCTTATGGCGATGGGAAGATGAACTCAGGGAAGAAAGTCTGTTGGGGGTGCGGACAACCTGGTCACAAAAAACGAAATTGTCCGAACAGGGGAGCTGGTTCAGTAAGAGGCTCTGGGTCAGTACAAGGAGATACTGGCGGTAACACTAACATTGCTTACTGTGAAGATGCCGTCTTGTAAGCGGCATGCACATCCTGATGGCATGAGACCCTAAAGTTGCCAAGATACAGGATGTTAATGTTAGTGGGTCTTGATTTGCACACGGGCATTGTTCTGGAATTGATGCAAGGTGTGTGGTGAAAATTCATGTCGATGGCTGATGACTTCCAGGAGGTCCAGAAGTGGGAGTTGCACCATAATTATCAGCAGGGTTATTTTTCGACATGGTCTGAAATGCTTGGAATTGTCTTATTCTGAGTGGTTGTGCTTTTTATGGTGAAGCATGGTAATTCTGAAGAATTATGGCTGCGTTGCAGTGATAGCGGAAGCTATGACGATCGTCGTCGAGGTGGAGTCGTTGTAGGGTAACGAAAGGCCAAGACGAAGATGGTGTGAAGATGTGATTAATCGTTAATCAAATCTTCAAGGTGGAGATTGTTGGCAGTCAAATGCCATAATGAGGGCATGTGGCATTATTTGGTAGGGGCTGATTGTAGAGGGCCAAAATGAGATTGAACACCCGGTCAAAAACATAGGTTGTTTATTGCATTTTAGGGGCCTAGATGGAAATTGCAACTAGGCCCCTTTGGTTATGCTGAGTATGATTTTGTCCCCCAAGTTCATCCTATAAATAGATGCATGTTGTTCTCATTTGAGACACACCAAAAGCAAAGCAAGCCTATTCTATTCTCTCTTGTAGTGTTGTCATACACGAGTGTAAGGTGCGAATTAGGGAGTGTTGATAGTGAGGGCTTTGTGAGGGTGTCGTGAGAGTGAGGGAAAATTATATAGTTGTAATAATTTTCTATATAGTGAATTTCCGCTCTTGTCCCGTGGTTTTTCTCCGGTTTTGGAGTTTCCACGTAAATCCTTGTGTTGTTACTATTGTCAATATTTATTCGTTTTGTTTCATATTCCATAATGGGCAAATCCTGGGGGCGCGTATTTGTGGGATCAAATACCTAACAATTTGATGGTGCAAGTGATCTCTATTCGTAATCAAAGGGTGTGAAGTGGCAAACGGATGCAAAGCTCATAAAATCTACTAAAACGTGATATATATTATATAAGGCTAAGGTGAACAATATTAGTCAAAGCTAAATTAATAGTTGTTGCAACAACTTTTCATATTACTCAGGTTTACCATTCTTTGTCAAACTTTGTGAGAGGTTAACTTTTATAATCTCATAATACTCTTTTTTTTCTTAGTTAATTACTTCTGAATTATAGCAACTTAAAGCATAACTATTGTTTTACCAACTATAATATATTCTTCCATGAACAAATCAAATGAATTTAAAATTCATTTCCATTCAAATATCTCATGTGAAGTTTATCAGACACCTTTGTTCAAATGGCAAACAAAAACAGACGAAATTCCGAAAAAAGAAGATAAATTCTAAGAAGAAAACTGACGAAATTCCGCAAAAATTGATGGAATTGGCGAAGAAAATTGCTCGTAATTCTATGACACAGAACGAAACGTGACAATCGATACACCCACGTGTAATCGACAAGAAACTGGAATCCACCAGGAAAATTGGGATAATATCCGAATTTATTGAATAAAATATTATAAAGTCTGCCAAACAATAATGAAAAACAGAGTATTTATATGTCTCAAAACCCTAAAAACGAAATAAGGAAATAGGAAATAGAGTTCTACTCAAACAAGGAAAACATAAAATTTTCCAAAAATAAAGCGACACAAACTAAAAAGGCTGCACAGCTGCCTTAAACGAACGAATTTGGGCCCGAGACTAGCCGGCACGGGGGTTCCTTCAAAAACGAAGTGGAGAAGACTCAAAGACATACGTTTTGATATGTTGTGGGCCAAAACCGATAATCGAGTCAAAAGTTATGCCAGTTTCCGTGTGGATCTGATTCTGTCCAACTTTTTTTCGAAATTCAGGGCCTCTTGTTCTACATGATTCTAAATTATTTAGCATCATCTCAAGATTTTGCATTCGACCTAAGAAGAAAACTCAAATTTAATATGTCAACTAAAATTTCTTATATAATTTTATATATTTAGTTATTAAATTATAGTAGTATTTTAAACATCAAATTTCAGGAGGTGTCGCTGATATTATATTTATTTGTTGACAATCGGCTCCACTCATATTTATTTGTAATGACATGAAAATAGTTGGTAAAATTGGAAATAAAAAAAAGAATTCAGAAATGCTCAGCCGAGTCACAAATTGATTGACCGGAAATGAGATTCAAAAAGAGTTGGAGGCTTTGATTTGCGAGTTGTAACTTTCCTTTGCTTTGACTCTACAACTGAACAAAGTTGAACCATTACTAGCTTATAATAATCAGCACATGGTGCTAATTAAAAGGTTGATTTACATATTCTAAAAAACTAATTGAATATTATATGAGTAAAATAAAATAACTGAATTGGTATGAGCTTATCGAGAAATTACAGCTACACTGTGGAAGTCAAAGTTGACAGCAAAGAGTCAACATAAAAAATCAAATATTGTCATCCCGGTAAAGGGTAACGGGGTGCCGAAGATGGGAATTAATTATTATATTATATATATATTTTTGGTATTTTATTATTTTATTATATTCTAAATTTAGGGACATTTTAGTTACTTTAACCTTTCCCCCAAAATGTTGTTTTAAATATTAAAAAATATGTTGTTTTCAGTTTGTAACTTTATATTTGTTCCAAGACTTGAACAGGTAACTATGATGGATGGCGTCAGAAATTGTCGTGTACGGTTCATTAGAAAGTAATCTTATACTGCACTACTGTTGAAAATTTGTCCTTTCAACGACTGCAAATGGCAATTGTTTGTTTTAGGTTATAGAGTTTTCTTTTATATTTTTCAAAATTAAGACATTGTTTGGATCCACTTTTACTCAATGGTCTCAAAGTTTCGTAAAATAAATTTAGTTTGGAACTAATTTGAAAATTTCAATGTAAAAGTTATTTTGGCTCAACTAATGAGAACGGTCAAATCCTACCTAATTTTAATTTGATGTCTATATACTTATTTTTCTTAATCAATAAATCTCAATTTCACTCACTAAACAATCATGTTAAATATTATTAATCATCAAAAAATAATTATGGATTATTATATTATTTCTGTACACCTCTTCCTTAAATGATTTGATGCCTATATACCTATTTTCTCCATAAAATTCTAACACTTAAACTACAACCAAATCATATTTCAATTTTTTTATATGCACTAAACTATTTTGAAATTAAATCCAAACTATATTTCAAATGTTTAACACATTTTTCAAGATAATCTTCAAAACACCCAAACAGAAATTGAGAGAATCAAAAATGTGAAACTACATCCAAACATGGTAAATGTTTGAGTATGATTTGTTGTTCGAATTGTTTTGATGGATGAACTGTTTTTCCTAACTAAGTTTCAAAACGACATCTTCATATAATAAGAAATTATGATGGAAAAATTTATTATATTTTCTTATGTAATTAGTATGCCCAATTGAAATCCCTTTATTTAGACTCTTCATTTTCATTTCTCTTTCTTGATGCCTTTTGCTCTGTGCTCTAATTTATAAATTTAAGTTTTTAACTATGACATACAAACTTATAGTACTTCATATTGCAAATTTATCAAATATGTCTTTAAAGGAAATGACGGCTTCGGATCACAAAATTATACAAGGGATAATATCACTCACACCCCCTGAGACTGAGGTTTAGTGTTATATCAGAAATATCTCCTGTTGTTTCATAATGTCAGTAACACTCTCCAAGGTTTGGGGCAACATGTCAGACAACCCCAACATCCCTTTTTGCCATTGTTATACTTTAACTTTAACCAACTTCTCACTATTCAAAATTTCGAATTAGAAAGTGTTTCTTTGATAAATGTTTACAACTTTGACAATAGTTAGTGTAAAATTATATTTTGACACAAATTTCCATAAATTAATAAGAATATTATATTTCTAAATATTACTGTTTTGAAAATGATTAAGATACTTAAACTAAATTCGAAAGATATATGCAGCAAAAATGTTGAAAACGGAAAGATCTATAAGAATATATATTGAGATAAATTTATAACTTATTTTTTTTAAATAGTTTTGTAAATAAAACAATCTCCTAATAATCAACTAATATATATCCAGAAAAAATAAACTTTAGATATTTATTTAAAATTCTAAGTTTTTAGTTGCTTGTTATAAAAGTTCTACTCAAGTACATTTATTCAAGTATAAATTAAATTCTCAATATTTACTCAAAAATATTGTTTTTATTCTCTCTCTCTCTCTCTCTCTCTCTCTCTCTCTCTCTCTCAATTTTTTATTTGAATAGCAAATGGGTGTATTGGGTCTTAACAAGGTGGTAAAAATTGACAACATGCAAAAAAAAATAATGGACCTATTTGATATGTTAAAACAAGTTTTAGGGAATGTCACTAATATTATTGAAACTTTGGAGGAGGTTTTTGATATTACGTCAAAGTTTAGGGAGTGAGTGATGTTATCCCATTAAAGAAAATAGCAAAAAGTGCATCTTTTGTCTTGGAAAAGGAACTCGCTGGCAACCTCTAGATTGTTTTTGTGTTTTGGAAGGTGAAGATAAAGCTACTCTCGTAAAGTATGACTTTTAGTTAATAAAGAAGGGGGGGTACAATCTTTTTTACAAAAGGAAATGTATAAAATAAACATAATGAAAAGAGTAATACGCTCTTAATTCATCAAAAAAAGAAAAAGAAAAGAGTAATACGCTATCTATTTTCCTATCTTTTTGAACATATGATATGTAACTCTCTTGTTATCCAAAATTTAATTGTAGTCTCAACTCTCAAGTAGTCAACAGAATAGTTTAATTATCTTTCAACACTAAAAAATAGTTTCCGTCTTAATAGTCACACGTATAGTGCATTAAGTACAAGTGAGATAGACACGGGTTCAAGTTTAATATCAATACATATTTCGACTTCTTAATAATAGAACTTTTCTATAACATTTGGAGGCATTTTTGAAGAGTTTTGGTAATATAATGAAAATAATTGTTAAAATAAACAGGAAAACATTTTTAAATTTAGTGATTTACGGAGTCAAAAATTAAAACAAATGGCATTTCCAATAAAAGTGTTTAGAAACTTTGCCACAATGATAAATTGTTACTTGTGTACATGGCTGAAATTATGCCAAATATATTAGATTGTAGCAAATTAATAATGTCAATAAACCACCAAATTACAGGTTTGCGACTTTGCCTTGAGTGGGTCTACACATTGAATGAGCCAGGCGCGTTACTGGGGGAAAATGTTATAGTACTTAAGTCCATATTTCTTGCAGTATTATTTCCTTTTAAGGCATAAGTTTTGTTGAGATTCAGTGGTTTGTATCCTCCAACCAAATCAAAATTGATTTCTTTTATCTTTAGGACCACTATTGATTGTGCACTGAAGAACCCATTAATGTGTAAGCGTTAAATTTGACTTCATAAAGAAGCCTGGCAATTGAATAGAGGATGGCCTTCTGGTTCTGTCAAGGATACCTCTTTTACAAGGCATTCACATGCTTGCTTCGTCTTTTTTCTTTTTTTTTTTTTTTTTTTTTAGATTTGAAGACAAAAATGAGACTAAAAATAGACCAATTTGGTATTAGAGTAATTACAAATACACGCATCAAGTGTAAAGGATATTACCGATAGAACTCCTTTTTATATTTTTATGAACTAAAAGAAGTTTCTTTGTTACATAACTTACATTAAGGGATGATCTATCACAAGGTGTAGATGTGATTATCCTTTAATATTAAAGTTACGCTAAGAAAATTTCATGAATTCCACACTCTTCCTAGTCATAAAATATGGTGTTGTTTATTAGCTTTCATAAAAAGAATATGCCTATCATCTAGATAACTTTTAATTTTCAAATGAGATGAACATTATATATTAAAATAAAACGAGAAACTGTCATGTATTCGGAGCAAACATTTAATATAGAATTAAACCTTTGCGACAAAGTAGTCATATATTTTTGTCGTCAAGGCGTCACCCGTTAAAAAATAGTCTCACGCTATAGACTTCATAGTTCATAGAAAAGGATTATTGTATGCACATAAGAGAAAAGCGTACATACTTTAATGACTATTTCATCCGCCAACTTAATTTCTCAGAAAAAAATGGTTAGTTATTTTGTTACATGGTCAAGCGGATCATAAGAGATCCTTAATATATATTGATAGGCCCCATAACATGGAGACCTAATGCAATAATTTAGTTATAAACTAGTTTTATGAAGATTTTACAATACAATTCTTTTAAAAATTAAAAGATATATAATTATATCATGTGTTTAATATTATAGTTTTGTTGCATAAAATGATTTAATAACAGTTTTTAATTAATTCATAACTTGTCTGGAATTTAAAGACACATTGGGATTTTCAGGTGCATGTAAATTTTAAAGTAAGTTGATTCAAAACATTCGTAAAACATAATGATGCACAAACACTCTTAAAAGTTACAGAATATAGCTTTAAACACTTATGAGACACGAACACTACTAAGAAACATGACCTACACACCACATGACGTGTTCATAAATAAAGTAATAAAAGAAATTTTTGATACAAGTTTCGGGCACGCCATAAGGATATTGCGGTCAAATTTATGATTTTTAATAGTTTAGTGGCAATAAATTTATTATTTTAAACGAAAGAAAATATACAAACAAAAAGATTAGAAAATAAGTGATATATTGTCAATTTTTAGAATTTAATGAATAAAAATAAAAAAAGCAAAGAGAATGGATTGTTTGTTCCTATTTCGCTTTCATTTTTCGTCAAAATCAAATGGATGAAAATTCTATCATTTAGTAATTTTCCTTCTAACTTCTGATGGAATAAGATATATAAATTCATTTCAATAAATTATCCTCACTTTCAAATTAATTTTCCTTCAATTATTCTTTTGGTAGTTGCTTCTTATGTTAGTATTTTGTTTAGGCTTTGGAAACTCTCAAGACCACAATAGAAGAGAAAAATATTTTCTACTTTCTTTTTACTTATATCAAGCTATATAAATTATATATTATGTTGTTTCATTTTTCTCATTCCTGCTAAATCAATGTTTTTTTCTGTTAAACAACTAACATTAATTAAAGTAATGGAGCTACAATGGGTAACCACCATTACAAAAAAAAGAAGTAGGGAGGCTGTCAAAAGGTACAAATACTGAGAATTTCCTCCCCCTACTCCAATCAGCTAAAAAATGAGCTGCAAAATTACAATCAACTAAATCAATGTTCAATTGCAACAACAGGTACGAACTTTGAGTAAAGTTCACAAAATAAACATCGTGCTTCTTGTTAGTTCTGATTGAATACATTTTGATAATTGCAATAATTATATAGACAATTATTTGATCAATTGTATAATTCTTTGATCTTAATTGAATTTAGTTGTGTTTAATACTTGAACTTTTAACTTTGTTTCGACTTTTTTAGAATTCAAACACGTATGATGTTAACTTTTAGTTAAATTTAAAAGTATTGTTTTTTCACTTTTAATTTTGATTTATGTACAATATATATTAATTTAAAATAAATAGTAACATTCCATTCATATCGTAACCTAGTTTTTGAAAATTATTGTCACCATGTAGTTATTGTGTCGTGTCATGTCTATGCATCATAGCAAAACAACTTAGTTCCTAAAATATTTATACGTTTACCTCAGATCTTTGACTGCTAAATTCATGGATCCAAGTAGAAAGTAGCACGGAGGGCCTGGGCCTTTGTGTTGGTGTAAATAAGTTTTGTTTTTGAGAGTAATAAATCCTTTGTGGTCAAATTAACAAATAACAGAAATGGATGGACCAGTGTACCTTGCCCTAAAAGGCTAATAATGTGTGCCCTTATCAATGAGGAGCTTTGACCTTTTGGGGGCACAACCATAATGGGGAACCTTCCCCACTTACTTCTGCAAATTATTTGGAGTAATTTTAGGAACAATTTCAAATGAAAATAGCCCAAGTGGGGACCAACATGTAAATAGTAAGTTACTATTTAAATTCTTAATTTTTTAATTGTTAATATAGAAGACAAAGAAACAAACTTCACCTCAACTCACCTAGCTACCCTCTTAATATTTGGGACTTTTTAACTAACTTTAATTTTAATTTTAAAATGAAATATTGTGCAAAGAGAAGTGACGTTTTATTATGAATTTGACGAGTAATCGTGGTGTCTATCTCTCTCTCTCTCTCTCTCTCTCTCTTTTTTTTTTTTTTTTGATGAAAGTGTCAATCTGAGTTCAACACTTTATTTATGTGGCATTGTACGAGACTATGAGCGAGAAATGACTTGAAACAGAGAAATCAGAGAAGGAATCACATGAGCTTGAAAAACTAGTAGCAAAAACTTTCTTTGATGAAATGATACAATTCTCCAGTAGTACACGCTTTTGCCATAAACGAGGCAACCTCATCTCTACACAATTAGCAGGCCCCACCATTTATCTTTTCATACAAAATGATGAAAGAATTGAATTCGACATTCAACTCCAACGGGCCAGAAAAGGAATTTTCTGAAAGACTTTTCCAAAAAAGTTGCAGTGAACTGTCATATATACTCATATATTATATTTACATTTAACGAGTACATATTTTTAGTTAGGATATCAAATGGCTTTGTTAGACGACTGACCAATGACCATACTATAGTTTAACAAAAAAAAAAAGTGACCATACTATAGAAATTGTAGAATTTAGAGTGAACACATGCATGGATAGTGAATGTTATGGGGTGGTCCATGTATTTACAATTTTACATAACATTCAATATCTTATTGGTCTACAATTTTTTCTAGTTTTCACAAATTCTGCCTCATAAATTAAAGGCTACCTACTACTTACAACCATAAGATGTTGCTAACATTTTCTGTTGCTAACTTGCCATTTTCAAATGGAATGAAAAGCTTTAGACATCAAGAGGATAACATTGAAAAAGTAAAGGGGAACACAATAACAAGCTAATGTTAAAGAACTGTAACTATAAATCAAACTGATTCATCAGTATTGTCCACCTAACTGCCAAAGCCTTATACATATAGGCAGGAAAAAGAAGTTAGTAAAAGCTAAAAAAGAAGGGGAAAAGAAAAAAGGTCAGTAGTTTGGTAAATACTACTAACGCCTTAAGTTGAACACTTTCCTCCCATCCCTAAGAGGCTAGTCGGAGAATCAAACCTCCAAATGCTCAATCTGCTACTAGAAGAAAAAAAAAAAAAAAAAAAAAATCTCGAGCTCCAACCCCTTTAGTTGGATGCTGCAACGAGAGTACAAAGATTAATCGAGGATCAAGAGGATCCCACGAATGACTATACGCTCTACAACACAAACTAACAGAGGAAAGACGATTACTACTAAATTTCTCAATAAAATGAGCCTAATTTCAATACTTCTGATCTGCTAGTAAACTAAAAGCTTCCTAACCATATGAACATTAGTCCATGAACTGATCCTAATTGGTCAAATTTCAACCTTCCACACTACATTATCCATGCTGTTATTTGCTGTATGCGTTGCGGTGGCAATCCCCGATTTTCCTGTTTCATCCTGAGGTAATTCATAGGTTTCACCAAGAGAACCCGATTTCAACTCAGATGGTGGAATGAAACAGTCTACTGATAGACCGGGAACATTGAAAGCGACCTCTTCAATCGTCCACACTTCTTCCATCCTGGTCTTCGTATGGCTCATTGCCATCTCACCGAATTGGAAAAGGGTTACGACCGAATGCCCAGAGTGAGCGATCATTATCCCTTCCACCGACCGATAATCATCTAAAATGGAACTGATAGTCGTTTCCCAGTAAACAACATCCCCACTGTTTGATTCGATTCGGGTAAGATGTGAATCTTCGATTTGAACAAGAAGTCCCGTCTTCTGGCTGAAGTAGCCAAACAGAACGTGTCTGATGATTTCAGCCGGTCCTTCACTCCTAGCCTTCAATGTCTGGGGTTTGGCTGAAAGCTTTAAGATAAAGCAGTCTTCTCCATTGATATTCTTCTCCCCAATGCAAATGGAATCGGCAAACATACTCGCCGTAGTTCTCGGATCAAGTCCCTGCAATGTCAACCACCAACATTTGCACAAAATCAGAACATCTCCTCAAACAAAAATGATTGCTTCATGAACTAACAAAATCTGATCAAATTTCTAACCTGAAGGGCACGACGCAAGGGCCGAACTGGACCCTTTGCGGTGTGAGCACCAAGCCACGGTGTGTGCCGCCATACTACCTTCCCGTTGCAGCCAGCATGAACTTTGCTGCCCCCAACCGCAAGCTCAACGTACCACATGTCGAGATCCATCTGCCACAGAACAAATCCACCAGACTCGGCAGTTCTAGAAGTATGCCTATTCTTCGACGACACCTTCGCCGCGGTCTCAAACTCAGAAGCCACCATCTTCAACTTACCCATGGCATAAGCATTTTTAATCGAATTCTGGGCTTTTAGCCCTCCAGAAGCAGCAGTATACTGCTGCAATATGTATTGAGCCGACGAAGTTTCCTACAAAATTACAAAATTCTGATTTGTTAAAACATAATGTACAGCAAATTTCTTCCTTGAAAAAAAAAATGACATCATAAGTTTCCACAATCCAGTCAAAGATCACATTTTTACTTTATTTTCACATGATAGATTTATAATATTATATCTTTGTCAAGACATAGATTGCAAGTATCTACTCAAATTTTCTACAAATAGAAACATGGGTTTTCATCACCAAGATAAAAACAATAAAACCCATATAACAAAATTTGAAGTTAACAAATTAATAAAAAAAAAACACATAAAAAAACAAGTTAGCAAAAGAAGACAAACATACAATTGGTGTGTCCTTTATACAGAGATGAGGCAAAGGGTCAGTGGCGCTAACGTGCACCGGGGCGAGAGGTGCGCCCATCACCCCAATCAGCAGCCTCAGATCAGACCCGACAACCAGAGACGGGTTGCGGGTCAGCTGCCCAACAACCCAGTTTCCGAGACCCGAACCGAACCGTTTCGATTCTCCTAACCCTAATTCGCCGTTATCCGGATCCGGACCCTCGATCAACGGCGTTAGTGTCCTCCAGCTGCTCGATCTCCCAATCAACGGCTCACATTTGCTCTGCTTCTTCCTCCGGATCAGACCCGACCCGACCCGACCCCTTGCTGGAGATAACCCACGTACCACTTCTTGCTTCAATGCAGAGAAAAACCCTTGTTTTTTCTCCATTTTTGGGTTCGATAAAATTGAAAACAAGTGTGTTTTGTAGAGATTTTGAGTCACGCTGTTTGGGTTGTTTTTTGTTTGCGTTAATCACTGTGATTGTGTGTGGAACGAGGATTACATGGTGGGAGTGTCACCATTTTCGTGACTGTAGAGAGAGAGAGAGAGAGAATAAATTAGTTTTGGTAGTAGTTAGAGAAATGGCGGGGGTGTGTGAGGGAAAACGTTGAGAAGAAAGAGGCGTTATTTAGAGAGAGAGAAAATGGTGAGTGAGAGTGAGAGAGAGAGAGAGAGAGAGTGTAACAGTGTGAAAGCGACTGCTGAAAGAGGAGAGAGAGAGAGAGAGAGTGGTGCTTTTTGATAGCGATGTGAAAGAGGAATTATTATTTCATGCATCACCAATATAATCTTTTGTACAATGGAATTATGACATATAATTAATTTAGGGGCTAATTGTTGTAGAAACTCTTAAGGGCATGTTTAAAAACACTCTATAGCGTATACTAGGGGTGTTTGTAAAATATTAATCCAACCTAACATTTTGTTTGAAATTCTAGTTTCAATCTAGGGTTGGACCTATTGAAACCATCCGACTCTGGATTATGGCCCTTTTATAATCCTCTATGAGTAGGCATCTTAGCCTATCTTATAATATGTGAGTGATGTAATTTACTTATAATAAGAGCTAATCTTTAATTACAATCTAGGGAATCAAACAACACAATGGTAGATTGAATCCGACCTATTCTAACATGCCATATTTCAATCTATCCTAATCCAATAAAGTTTCCAAACGTGCCCTTAATTTATCGGGTTTGTTGCCTTAAACTCTTACTAAAAGTTTATGATGTATTCTTCAATTTAGTGATTTTATGCGATTTGTACTTTGATGCCAAATTTAATGTAGAAAAATTATACGTGTGAAAAAATAAATGGTTGGTATAACTCAGAAGACAAGGCGCACAAAAGTTAATAGATTAGGGAGTATATCGCACAATTTTATAAATTAGGGGCAAAATACTATAGATTCATAAGTTGGGATATTCGCTGCAATTAACTCATAGTTCAGAAAAAAAAAATGCTTATCTTGTGAGTGGCTTGTCGTTGATTGATAATCTTCGCATCTAATGTATTCAATAGTTCTTAATGAAATATTTAATTAAATAGATTTTTAATGTTCCAAAATACGAATGATATATTTCTTATCACTTTATATCTCAAACAATTACAGTATTAACTATGTTGTTTTTCATAAAATGAGAAAGAAATATGTGATGGATCTTAAATATTACAGAGATATTTAAAGGGTTAGATAATATATAATACAAAAAGTTGCAGATACCGAAAAATTGTTCACACGTGGGGAGGAAAGATTGTGACAGGCGACACCATGAGTTTTACCCGGTCTCGGAATAGCTTAGCTTCCGGCTAATTAAACGTAACAAATAACAATATTCTGGGACATTGGATTTAGGTCTTCGTGGATAATTAATGCCTTGATGCATTTACATGAAGAAATTTTACATAGGCGTAATTACGAATACCGCCCTCAGATTTATATAATTACAGAAAATCCCGGGATTCAAAAAGTTACAATGAACTCAAACATAGAGGTTAAAATAGAAATGAAATTTGTTGATGTGTCACGATATTATAATGGATTTTATGTTTACCCCTTGATCAATTGAAATTTCCAGGCGCATGAATTTAATATTATGCAACAGATGGCGTACATGTGTAATATACACAGGCATATGTATATACATTAAATTTCAAAGAGTGTAGATATGGTGTTGTATAAAATTCACATAAATTATTAATAAATTTAAGATTTTGTTATGTTAAAAAAAAAGATTTTGTAAGAAAATACTAAAATTAACATCAAATAAGTTTGTTCATCTTTCACCTATAATTTTTTCTTTGCGTTATGTTAACTTTAAAAAGAAAAAATATTTTGATACTTAAGTTTCAAGGTTTTAGAAATCTAAAATTTCTTTAAGCTTTGTCAATTATTATTTTAATTTACACGAATTAATACTAAAATAGTTTTAGTATTTTAAACTATTTTTACTTTATTATTAACCTAATAAAACAAAATTTTCGGATAGGTCCTGACCATAAATCATATGATGTTTTGCGAGTTACTTTCAAAATTCTATAGTATATAGGAAACAAACTTCTATGGTTTGCACATTACACGTTGAATAAGATTGTGTAAAAAAATTATGTGTTTTTAAAGTTAAAAATGAATCCAATACTAATGCTAAATGTTAATCCCATGCACATGCGGTGTTTTAAAAAACTTGCTTCAGAACTTGCCTAAGAGCTTTTTGACCCCAAAACGCGCCAAGGTAACTCGATGGGCCTTAGCCTTGACGTGACTTACACCAGGAATTTAGGGCATAAATCTAGAGAAAAAACTCGCCTTTTTTGCCTCAAGGAAGGGCTTACGCCGTAAAAAGTAATAGTTATTTTATCTATTTAATCCTAATTTTTAAGTGTATTGAGAGATATTTCATAGTACATATTTAATAAATTTGAATTCATCTTTTTTTATAGGTTACAATCATAAAAATTTAATTTGTGATGATTCTTTTGTAGGTTTTCTTTAGTTATTTATTAAGTATTTTATGTTTCAACTTCTACTATTATCAATTATTTTTATCATATATGTGGAAATATTGAGGGTCCTTAGAAATAAACTTATGCAACTTATATAATATCTTAAATAAAATAGTTTCATAATCTTTTTTTTTATAACTTAATATTGGCAAAAAATTTCTTTATAATTTATTTCATGAATATGATAATTATTATTGATGTTTTTGTTTCTTATACTGAATATGTATTTTAAAAACTTAAATATCCAAATTTCTAAGGCTTACGTCTAACGCCTCAAGTCTTACGCCTCGCTTGTAGTCTATGAAATGCTCCGCCTGACATCCAAAGCCTTTTAAAACATTAATATATGATATGGCTAGTTATTGCATCACGTAATCAAAATACATACTTCTTTTTTGTTTGTAAGTGAAACTGTTTATTCTAATTAGGTTTTTTGGAAATTTACCTTCTACTTCTATGCAAAATTGGAACACTACCCCCGCAAAAGAAAAAGGCAACCTCTATAATTTGAAAAAGTTGCACATCGGCCCGCTATAATTTTTTTAGTGTGTGGGTGATTCAATATCTCAAAGGATTTTTCAGCATTCCTCAACCTCGAATAAGGGACGATCTGCACTACATTTCACTCCTTCATGTACAAAATTACTCATGTAATTTGATTCAATGTTCAATAACACATTTGTTTGTCGGTTTATTCAATTTGACTCATTTTACTTTCTTCATATGTGTTTAGCATTACTTAGAGTTTTTGAGAAAAACATTATATACTCAGTTTGTTTACTTCTCATGGTTTCAACAATGTAAAACATGATTATACTTTAAAACTCAAAGTACGCGGTAGTATTCTATTCAAAGTTTGTTATTAAAAAATTAATTTATATCTTTACTTTGACGTGTTCTATTACAAAATTAATTTATATTTTTCTTGAACTTCCTCAAAACTTTACAATTTCTTGAGGGAAAATTATATTACAGTAATAAATATAATGCTAATTTGATTTTTTTTATGTTTAAAATTTACAAGTGCTATTAATACATTTAGAATGAAAGAACATAGACGTACATATTTAATCAAGAGATTGTCTAATCAAGCAAAAATAAAGAATGTAGAAAAGTATTGCTTAATGCGAAGAAATATAGGCAATGAGAAACGTGAAATCCTTCATAGAAATAAGTTGTAAAATTAAGCTTATCCACAACACCCCACGCTAAGTCTACTTCAATTGAATCTTCTGCAACCAACGTTGTCTTTCATTCGGATTTTTAAAGAAGATCAAATTAACATAATGATGCATTATTAAAAGTAATACATGACTAGAATTTACATATTAAAATAAATAGTACCTTGTAGATGAGAAATATTGATCATAAAATAGAATATTTCTGAAACTAAAATGATCTCAGAAGTGTTGGTAGTTTCTGAGACTGTTGGAATATGAAGACTTAGATTTCTAGTTTGTAAATAATGATGGATTTCTTTAACTTTTGTGTTGGAGAGAAAATGAATATTCTTATAATTGTAAAACCTTGAAGATTGATCAAGTCTTTCCACATATTATTTGGAGGGAGTATGAAAATTTTATTAGAAAGTATTTTTCTATATTTCTCTAAACTTTCCTTTCTTTTTCGAAAAAATACATTTTGATCAAACGACTGAAAAATTAAAGAGAGCAAGCTAAGTCTTTCCACATATTATTTGGAGTGGAGTTTTTTTTTTTCCTAATTCAATGATTAGGTTCCATTTAGTTCCTACTATTTAGAAAATTATCTCAACTTACCATATTCAATAAGGTAAGTAAACCGTATACCTACCTCTTCGCTTTCTTCACTTATTTCATAATTGCAATTAATGGAATATCTTATTATGATTATGAATAACTTCGACATCCAAAAATCAAGGATCAACAAAAATATGGAGTTGCAATCATTCAACTAGGCATCAAGATCCTTGGAGGTGAAAAGGACGAGAATGTGAAAAATGAAACAGTGTAGATCCTCAAATCTAGCCTTGAAAAGGTACCACAAATTGATATCAGTCTTAAAGATCAAATCACACTTGAAGATGTCAAAAGAAAATTCCGAGAAACTTCAATGAAAATCCTTTGGCATAGTAATGAACAAGCTTAAAGCATCCTTGACAATACAATAAGAAAAAGAGAACAAGTTAGTAAGGTACAAGCCTATTCTGATGAATCAAGGTGATCGTAAAGATATGAAAAGATACTTAAGGAACATCTAGACCTTAAGTTGATCTCCGTACAGTAGTCTAGAATTTCTGGTAAGGAAACATGGAGAAATCAAGAGATGAAAACTAAGGCTTGAAATCAACCATCAAGGAATTAACAAGATCTTGGAATTCGATGGATACTATATCCCTAGTAGAGAACATCTGATCAGTTAAGTGCAAAATAAAAGAGTATTCTTAAAATTTGATTTCAAGTTAGGGTTCTATCAAATCAAGATGGAAGAGGAAAGAAAGAATTTTACAACTTTCTCCACGCCTCAAGGACATTATATTTGGACTATCCTACATATGGGACTCGCTAATGCACCCAAGATATATAAAAGTAAGATGGATAATCTGTTCAAAGATTATTTCAACTTTATGTTCATGTATGTCGATGATATCTTCATTGCCTCAAAGAATATTAAAGACCATCTCAAACATCTGGAGATCTTCTCAGACTTTTGCCATAGATAAAGATTAGTGTTATTTGAAAGAATGACAGCAATCCTCACAAGAAAAATTGAGTTTCTTGGAATCGAGATTGATGAACCACGTATGGTCCTTTCAACCACATTTAGTCGAAAAGGTGTGAGATTTCTCTGAAGTGATTTTAGGGTTGTATGGGATCGATTAACTTTGGCGATATGTTTATCAACAATTTTTCAAGTTACAGAAAAAAAAAAGTTCAGTCCATTACTCAAATACAATGTTCAAATGGACGAACGAACACAATAATACAATACAACAGTTAAACAAGGTCTGGCAAAATCTTTCCAAACTTGTCATACCAAGTAATGAGGATGAGTTGGTTCTATATATCGACACCAGTGACCATTGGTGGGCAATAGTGCTTACCAAGGTTGAACCAAAAGGGAAAGTGTTGTGTCGATATTGCAACGATTTATTTGCAGAAATCTATGCAATGAGATGGCATATCAACGAGAAAGAATTCTTTACAGTTCGAAATGATTTTAAAAAGTGGTCGTTATTCTTACTTGGAATTAAATTTATATTGTAAATTGTCGAGGCTTTATTAAAAAATTAAATGGAATCCAAATAAAAGAAAGCAAGACTTTTAAGATGGCAAACTGAATATCAATATTATGATTTTGATATTGTCCTTATTAAATCTCACAATAATATTTTTGTAGATTTTTTGAGGAGAGATGAAGGCACATGAGGCCGATACCATTCTAACAAGATGGAGACACCACACAAAATCTGCAGGAACTACGTAAGGCGAACAAGAGACTTACAATTAATGTTAAGGCTTCTAGTCATGTACAAGAAAACGATCTTGGTATCGTCCAAAATGCAATAAAGGCTACATGTGTGCATAGCTCAAGATATTGGGAAAGTATTATAGATTTGATCCTTTCGAGGAAGACACAGAAGGAAAGGTTGATTATGAGTTGGAAACATCAAAAGAATGAGATCAACTTAATGAGGTTAAAGAGGACGATATTAATTTTAGACACATGACAGGACCCTCTCCTTTGATGGAATATCATAAGTCATGGGAGAGACTTTATAGGAGAATAAGTGTCATTCCTGGAAAACCCACGACGTACTGGTCAGGGAAATATCCAAGGATATGGAAACTATGAGGCTCAAAAATTGATAGTGTGCGAGAATGATTTGACTTTGGATGTCTAACCTTAGTACTTATCACATCACCACAATTTCTGAGAATTTCTAAATCTCAGATTAGATCTAGAGAGAGTGTATAAAACATGAATATATTATCATACAGTCGACAAGGGAGATGTTTGAGAGTTCAAATTTTGTTTCAGCAGCTCTAGAAAAAATAAGAAAAAAATTTCATCTCAACTTTCATTTCACTAAGCTGCATAGACCAAATAGCAAGGCTATGGAGTGCGCAATGCCATCACTAAAAGGACGCTTCTGGTTTACCAAATATCAGAGGATGTCATTTCAACTAGACGAGTTTGGGGACTTTGAGTCTGTTTCACAAAGATGGATAAAGTGAAATATCCATTCACAAAATTCCAAAAAATAGAGAACGGATCATCATGCTTAATACCATGACTAGTAACACCACAAGCTTAGCGGAAATAATTTTTGAAAATAAAAGGCAAACATTGTGGAAGAATGAGATTTTGGGAACTGTAGAAACCGGTTGAAAACTCTGCAATGCATGTTGGAGGATAGAACGAGCGCATATGTCTAAAGTGCCTAGATTATGAGGAACTTCTTTTCGAAAAAGGATTCCGAGTGAAAAGGGACAAGTGGGAACATGACAAGGAAGGCTCCCTAAGACGAGGAAAGATTTTTCATGCTAGAAAGATGCCAATTTTTTTAGTTGGCAAAGCAAAAGGAGCCATGTGACCTCCCCGAAAGCAGAACAACCCAAAGTGGAGGGACCAGACAACCACTTCATAGAAAGCAATAGAAAACGAACGAACCGCAATCATTAGGTGGTTGAAACGTAAGCAATAACCTGACAAATGTTGTTGAAATCCGCATTTGCAATCAGGAAGTTCATTATTTAAGGAAATACTGAAGTGAGCGAAGGCATCTACCATTCTTCTTTGTTTTCTTAAAAATAAGTTGTATTCAGTCATATTCTGAAGAAATTTGTAATAGTTGTTTTCAAAAACTGTTTTTAAATGTTGTGTACGACAATGTTATGTACTTAGGAAACCAATCTATGAGTAGCTAAGCAGGAAACTCATCTCAAAAAGGGGTAATCTATTACGTAATAAACAAGTTTTCACTAATAAATAAAATCCTCATTTTCGCCTAAATATTGCATCCGCTTCTATTCATCTTTCATATTTTGAGAAGTATCTTTATAATCGGAGTAGGAAAAGAACCACAGTTGTGCTGTTTGCCATTGAAAAAATCATTGCAGAATCATCATTCGTGATCGCGAGGTTGGTATTACATAATAGAACTGGTGGGATACTCAGTGGTCATTCGGTCGAGACGAGGTACTATTCAAATTTGAGACTTTGATTAATGTTACAGGAGCATGTGGAGCCTGATATGATTGTAATGGACTATTTTCGTAACTACTAATGGTTGAAAAAGATAATATTTCAAACTGTGTGACAAAAAGCAAAAGGATTTAAAGAGAATGGAACCACTTGCCCGTGTCACTATTCTAAGATAGGAGCACCACTAGTGGTACTACTAGGATCGAATAAATGGCACTAGCAATGGTTCAAAGTGGTTCCTTTTAGAAACAAACACCTTGAGGGACACGCCTAGACATTTGCGCCCTAAAAGTTTAGGGCTGCCCTGCAAAACTAATTTACGAAACGGGGTTAAATGGTACCAATTCTACCAACATAAGACTGAATTTAATTTTCCGGACATCCATTTCAACTTGCGACGAAAAGGGCAAGTTATTGTCGTGTAACCACTTTGTTTTATCGTGTAAACAAAGAAAGATAGATCTTCATATTCTTCTCATTTTCGTCAAATGGGTCTTGATTAAGAAATTTGAAACTTGAATGTGTACCAGCCATGTGGGAAAGAAAATGAGAGCCATCAGGCCACATTCTATCAAGGGAGAAATTCATTTGTACCTCCTGGGGTCGGAACTCGGAATAATGACATGAAAACCTTTAAAATGTAAAGAGTATCACATATAAATCTCTTTAAGGTTTGGATGATTGTAGAGACGCCCCTAGAAGCTTGGAAAATGTTACAGAGAATGATTATTCATATAGTGAGTAGTATTAATACTTTTTGAATAACAAAATTATAGCAATTTATTTCAATAAACTAAGTACGTGCGAGAATTATCCGTCTCTTAAGCTGAATAATTTAATTCATATATATACATGGAAGTAAAAAATAATAAAACAATTGATGTTGCAAGTGAATAACAAAGTGCAAATAACTTGTATATATGTTCATAAATATCAGTACAATATTGAATAGTATTAATATTTTATGATCATATGATTACGTTTTGGGTGGATAGATCATATGATTTGTTAAACAATCATTACATCACCCTACACACTACTTGCCCAAGAATTGTGTAGGAGAGTATAAACTTGCATGATATAATCAAGAGATTGTACACTTTATACCATAAACGTACGGCAATAACTATGAGTCATATTCTAATTCTCAAAGAACTCATCCTAATTTTCTTTACTTGTAAAATAAGTTGGTAACTTTTCGTTTGGATTGTAGTCCGATTCTAATGAAAAACTTACAAGGACTATGAAGAAAGCGGCCGAAGGAAGCGACAAAATTGTTCAGAATTTGACTTTCACTTCATCACGGGCATAATTACAAAAACATTTTATGTTGTTTGAAAAAATATGGAGTCGCACCAAACCTAGGGCATATCCAAGAAGCTAGTTCCCGTTGGGCTAATCTAATGAATAAAATATGTTTTTTTCAAAAAGAATTAGAAGACTGTGCAAAACTACTTTGTTATTAATAAAAAATAAAAATAAAATACATACCAACACTATAGAAAGTAAAAATAGTTTTTCGTAAACAAATAATGCACAAAACTTAATATAAAAGCGACAATATAACATTAATACTTAATTAGCAGATGATGAAAAGTTGAAAATACAACCTGTTATAAATATGATATTATTGTTACGCAACATAACAGGAAAAATGAATTCACACAAATAACTTTCTATAGACTATTTCAGTGTTTCTTTTGCACATACTTACATTATTAGCACTTCAATCTACTAGAAAAGTTTACCTTCTTCTTTGCCATAACAAGTGAAGTGTCTGTTAGTTTTCTAAAAACGAAAATTCTCCGTTGGGAGCTCTGTTTAAAAAAACTTGCTCGGAGCTCGCCCAAGACTAGTCCGGGGCTTTTTGACGCCAAAACGCCTCGAGGCGGTCCTTTGGGGCTTAACCTTCATGGGGCTTACGCTCCATGATTTAGGTCTTACGCCCGGGGTTAGAAATTACGTTTTTTGCGACCCAAGCTGTTGGGCTTACGCCCGAAAAAGATAACAAATAAGGTTGATTATGTTCACTTATTTATATGGTTTTTTCTTTACTTTGCTTTCAAAATATATTTTTGACGAAATCTAACAAGGCTATTAGAACATATTTGATATTATTGCTAAATTATTCTCTAAATCTGAAAGTCGTCTTCCTTTTCAAATTAGTTTTATGATCATATTGTGTGGGTTCCTTTTTCGTTATTTATGTAGTGTTTTCTAGGAATGGGTTGATATGAAATTTATACAATATGTAAAGCATAATAACATTTTTTATATTTTTTTTACTTTTAAAATTGGCACAAATATTTCTTTTTACTTATTTCATGTATATCTTAACTTATTCTTTATATGCCTAATTCTAATCTCTATTTTTTATCAAAAAGATATAATTTTAATGAATTAAATATCAAAATCTGTGAGGCTTACGCCTAACGCCTCGGGGCTTACGCTCGCCTCTAGATCCACAAAACGCCCCGCTTACGCCCAACGCCTTTTAAAACACTGGTTGTGAGTGAAGTGTTCATTTATTCTCTAAAAATCAAAATGAAAAGAAAGAGTATTCTTGTTGTGTTTAGCCGTGGGGTGTTCAAAGGAATATAATTTTTCATAGTCCGGGTTTTTATTGCTATAGGTTTCACTAAATATCTTATTTAATTTAATATGTTTTCCCAATCAGAGTTTTTTTATTTTTTATGTAATGTAAGGATTGGTTTGAAAAATCTTGGAAGGTTAAGCTTCAACATAAATACGACAATACAATGATCCTAGAGCTCGTTTGGATGCCTTAGGTGTTTTATGCGGATTATAGTAAAATGCTGATAATAGTCTGTGGGCCCCGTATTTATATGATGTTTGGATCATATTTTATGTGTCTCACTATCTAATAGGACCTACTTTATTTTGTGTTTGGTTTACTACTTTAAATAGCCTAACTACACCAAAATGTCGACTTTGCCCCCTTCTTTTTGTGAGTCATACGTGTCCTATTGCAAAATCACCACTTAATTTTCATTTCGTAAACCCTATAATCCGTCTGCACAGCTTTCTCCTTCAACATGATTCCCCTTTTTATGTTATTTCATCCTTCCACAATAAAACCCATAATCCTAAAGCAACTTACTCCTAATCCCTCCACTTGAATATGATTTAGTAGTTGATTACACCATTATTCAAATTATGTGCAACAAAGATTCTTTGTCTAGTGAAACTTGTCCACAATTTAGGAGCTAAATTTAGTTTGAGAAAAAATCACCATTATGATTAGATTGTGACAACTAAGGGGCAAAGAGGGTTTATACACTGTCAACTTACATGCTCCTATTTTGGAATTATCTATGATCATGCATTTGAAATATTATATTAGTTGCACATGTTCAACCACCCTTTATTGTTGCCTTAATTTTCAAGTGGCTCTATATAATTCATCAGGAAAGCCACTTTTGTTGTGCACCTACCTATCTCTCTCTCTCTCTCTCTCTCTCTATCTCCTGTGTAATCAAGCAGACAATTCTGTTGAAGCAACCGTTCCACAAGCAAAAATAAGCCACACCAGGTATTCATAAAGAATAGCATATTCACATAAAAAGTTAAACTGGCTTTTGTTGGTAAATCTTTATGTTACATAGATGAGATGTTCACCCATATAATTGGTATTAATTTGAATGCATCTCATTACTTCACTTGGTATTACTTTGAATGCATCTCATTGCTTCACTGTATACTAATCTATTCCTTTTTCATAGGATTATGGATGGCGACGACCTTACCAGTCAAGAATCCAACGTAAACAATCATCCTAACTCAAACATGCGTAATCGTGCTGGAAGGGAGCCTATCACCCCTGGGATGTGTGGATGCGGTCTGACCCCCACCCTCATGACAAGCTGGACTAGGCAAAACCCGGGCAGACGCTTTTGGTGATGTGCCGGACCTGCCGTAAGTTCAATCTTTGAAAATAGTAACAAACCATTTTATTACACGTCCTATACTCCTCAGCTTCATATGCATGGGTATATGAACACTTAACAACGAAAACGAATTTTTCCAACTTTACATGTAATATGCCTCGTTCATTGTCTTAAATCCGTAGGCTCAACAATGTGCCTACTTCCATTGGGAGGATCCTGAGGTGTGTGCACGTGCTCGAGCAATTATACCTGGGCTACTCAGGCGAGTCAACAGGTTGGAGGCCACCGTTCGTGATAAAACCCGTAGGATGAAGAAACTTGTATTTCTACTGGCAATATCATGGATATGGGTCTTGGCTCTGCTCATGTATTGATAGGGTGGATGTTTGTAATAAGTATATGTTGTATGTATGTACTTTAACTCAGCGAGAGTGGGAATTTTCATACTTAGTAACCCACCCTGAGATGTTAATTTACTATTTTCCTGACAATGTGCACTTAGTTAGTGTGTGAAGAAGTAGTAATATGAATGGGGTTGATTGTACTGGTGAACTTGTGTTTGTTTGGAACACATGCACCATGTTTTTCGTATGAAGTAATTTTAATGCTACTTTATATGAATTATGTTCTCGTCGCTATTGTAGTAGATTACAACAAGAAGCGTTAGACCTCATCACTAAAGTGCAATTCGTTGAATTATACTACATCTGATTCATATCAATGTTACATGATTGGAGTAGATGAATGCAAATCGGTGACACATTGAACCAGAACGAATAAATAAGTGTAAAATCCATGTTTTTTTACTCACTAAAATCCAGCAATTGTGAATCAGAAAGATTTACAATAACCTGTCAATTTATATACATATAACGTTAATTGTCGCGAATGTCTGATACTTCCGAAACCACTCTCCAGAATAATATTAATCATAAACTTTTGCAGTCATATTATTTGTTGTGCTTATTAAATTCATTGTCTGTATACATTGCTGAAGCATATGTACAAAGATGTAAGCTAATCATAGGTCGTGGTTTTTAACTACACAAACCATTTATGAAGAAAGTGGAAACAAAGTATGTTTTAAAGAAATTTGGGGACAAAATTTGGTGGTTGCAACATAAAAAAATGTTGGCAGGGTTACGAACTCAGAGTTTGAAGTTTATAACACATACAAATAATATCAGGCACCTTTTTTAGATTAATTTAGGGAAAATCTGATACTACCCACTTGTAGTTAGGTGGATCATATTAATTTCTTGTATTGCTTCAACACATACCTCCAATAAATTAGAGCAGTTACCATGAAGTTGATGTGATATTCTCTACTACTTCATGATTTGATTATATGGAGCAGAGTTGTAAACGAATTGATTTGCTCAGGTTGGTAGTTGAGACAACTCACAATTGCATATTATGCAATAAATAGACAAGCCCTGCATATATTACTCACCATAGAAACCAGATTCATCCAATGATTAACATATTTTTTCACCAGCTTTCCAGCTATATTATTCTTGTGTTGTTCACTCAGATTTCACATCTGCACAGCCTTAAGTGAATCTAATTCAGGCCAGACGCCTGTATCAATATATTTTTAGATATGCTGGCGTAGAATTAGTCAGTATTCTCATGATGTCTTAGTACATACCATTTACTCTGCATATGGCATCAACCATTATGACAACTAGCATTGCTATTTCATAACCACCAACAATAACATCAGACTTGGAAGTACTATAAATACAACATGCACATAGTGTTAGTTCGAACCATCTTAAGAGCTCTTCTTAAAAAAAAAAACGTAAACCAGCCTTCAGAGCTTGAACCCAAAATATTTTACCTAAAGACACCACTAGTATAGCACCAACTAATCCAAAACCACAAGCCACCTTCTTCTACACAGATGAGTGGACAGAGGCAATAGATAATTGGTTCATTGAGAAGTTGGCTGCTCTAGCTATTAAAAAAATACTGTACTAACTTGGCGTGATGCCGCATGTATTCGTATTGCACTAAATGATGTTAACGACCTCTTTGACACTACTTTCTCTTTCAAGTTAGCAGCACAACACTTTCAGAAGCTATACCAGAGACACACTGTGTTCAGCTTCATAACGTCATTGGACGATATTTACTATGACGAAACTGCTAATGTCGTTCATGCATTACAAAAGTATGTTTGGGACTACGTCGTACTGGTAAGTTTTCTTGACAATGTTTTTATCCACACAACAATAAAGTTTAACTCAAGACCTTAGCCATTCATCTACTTTCATTGTTTACATTTATAGAAATATAGCTTGGGTGAAGCGTACATGCGCAAAGGGGAGCCAGCTTGGGACCATCTGTGCGTTATCTTTGGGACACCAGAACACTTGATCACGCCTCGTGTTCCAGACTTTGTGGACCTTGTGACTCCAATCCCAACTGTGGACCTTGTGACTCCAAGTCCAACTGTGTCTGTCGAAGCACACATTCCCGTTGAAACCTGGGCCCGTCAAACGTTTGATCTGCAGAATAATAGCGACCCAAACTCATTCTGGGATGAACTTGCGCAACTTGAGAATGAAAATATCGCCGCCTCATCAGCGAGTATTCAACCAGCATCACACACCAGTGGCGATTCTTTGTCCTATGCGCCACCGCATATCATACCAAGGAGCTTGTGGCCTAGACCGGGTTCAACACTGTACGTTGATTCTCCTCGTCCCAAGGATACCAAGAAGCGCATGGGAGCAGACGATGATCGTAATAGCTCCACCGCCTCATCATCTTCGTACCACTTTGACCCTTTTGAGAAGAAGAGACACGGCGGTTCAGGTTTCTAGATAGCAAGTTGTGGTAGAACGTGTTGCATATTTTTCTCTTTAAGTCGGATAGTATTGTGCTACGTGGTGTCCTAAGTATGACTAGTAAGTGTCTTTACCTTTCGTAGTAGTTTGTCGTCCATGGTTTGCATTAGTATTTATTAGTTGGCTAGTATGAAACCGCTATGTATTGGAGGTACTCGCAGTGGTTTGGGTAACTCATGCTAGAACACTCGATCTTTTGTTTGTTACATTTTCCAATTGTGACATCGTGCTGATCTAACTCTATGGACAGGCTCAATTTTCACACATGGAGTCTGTCAGCCCTGGAGTTTATTGTATTTATGTAAGTAAATGAATGGTGTTGTATTACTTTGCTGCTTCTTTCACATAGGAAAATGATTTCCTCACTACTTACAATCCAAATTTCCTACTTAAAAGGCATCGTGGTGGAACCGATGAGGACTTATCATGTTGCTAGTTATTATATTCAAGTCTATTGATTGATAAGAATGAGTATTAACTAAAATAAAATCAATAAATATAATCTAAACAATTCTTCACTTTATATAGTAAGATATAAGCATTTATACTTAATGCGTCTATATTTTTCAGAATTTTAGTCACAGAACTAAAAATCATAAATAATATTAACAATATTATAAAAATTGTCCTATTAAAAAACTGTTTAAAATATTATATGCATAGATATTCTGTTTGCGGAAAAAAAATTGTTTATTATGCACACTTAGGATATTAAATATTTCAATCAATAAATGGATATGTTTACTGTGGGGGTATTTTCTAATGTAGATTAGTTAAGATACGAAAAAAAACTACCATTCGTATAGGAATCTACTTCTTTGGAAAAAGAAATGTTCAATTATCTGTTAACTTATTAGTCAAAATATGGACTAAACAGAGTAGTAAAATCTACGTAACATTGTCTCAATCATGAAAAGAAAAAGAAAAAAGAAATTTATGTCTGTACTCTTGTAAGAGCAATATATAAAGTTGTAAGAATAGCTTGGAATTTAAATTATGATGTGCATGTGCTTCAATTCTACGTAATATATCTTCGATGTAGACTATTAATGCAAATTGATTGGTAACATGGCTAATACTACAAAGAAAAAGATACGAATCAGAATTAGTCTATAAATGATTCCAAAATATTTTAAGTCATAGCAAAACAAAAGCTCTGTATTGCTTATCCATTACTAGGCTTCAAATCAGAGTTAACCAAGATCTTTAACCATTGAAGAAGATTGAAGGAAAGGTTGTATGAATTCTGCAACCATTTGTCGAGGCTATAGTTACGCATCTACATTCAAAGTTACAACTACTGCTGATGATTTGTTACCCCCCTTCGCTCTGATTCAGAAAATTAGCAATTATGCGGTTTTTCGAATGAAAAACTCCAATAGTTTACCACCAAGTAGTAAAATCTAGATTAAACAGAGCAGTGACAAATTAGCAAAAAAGTAATAAAATTTCATAGATGGTAAAGTTTACCACAAGAGGCATCAACCACAATAACAAAATGTCATCATTCTTACACAAAACCATCATTTAATAGTAAGGCTTGCTTACAAAACACCACGGGAATCTACTTTGGTCACAATCCCATCATCATTATCATCATCAGAAACTACTTACTGTCACATGCTCCATAATATAACTTACAAAACACAAATATCCAATAGAAAAAGGCATGGCAAAACAAGTAGCTTGTGGCCATAGTTTCAAAATAAGCCAATAGTACCAGCAAAATAGGTTTGGCAAGCAAGCTGAGACGACCTCTAGTCCAATAAGCCCTGCATTAGTTGGTGAACGAAAGAAATCTGACATTCCTCATCCATGTTCAGGAATAAATCAGTGTTGTGGGGGTTGCTTACAATTTTATGTGATAAACGAACCCTTAAATCGGCTGTAAGCGTCGTGATCTTCCCAACTAAATCAATTACCTGCCTTGCCTTGTTAGGCGGAGAAGGCGGGAGCTGTGACTGAGGAGCAGGAACAAACCTTGAAGCCAAAACTTCGAAAGATTTGGAGGCGCTGTTGATAAAAGCTCCCATCATGTTGACAACATCTTGTGGGAGATTCACATTGCATGGTGTTTTCCTCTTCTTACTCACAGCTACAGCTTTCTCCTTCCCTTTGTTTCCAACAACCATCCCATTATCACCCATCATTGATTTTTCAGCGGACTCATCATCAGAATCTAGGTTAATAGTAGTGGTTCCATTTCTCAAGTTTAGATCAGCAGCCTTCGACTTCGAAGTGTTTCCTTTTGCACCATTAACTGTGTGCTTGTCATAAACCTCATCGTACACCTCGTGAGGATGTTCCAAATCTAAGATAGCATCCTCAATCTGTTGGGCGGCTTCACCATTGGCCCGGTCCTTTCCGAAGATGATAATCCAATCATCGTAGTACGGGAAGCACTTGTTCCTAAAACCAGCAACATCAGGATGCACCTGCAATATAAGTTACTTTAAATTGTAAACAACTGGGGAAATATTGTGTTAACCAACAATCAAGTTTGATACATTACTGAATGAATTTGAAAAATGCTTTACCTTAACATAATTGTCCCAAACGTCGTCCGAAGGAACCTTAACCATATTCAGTTGACTGTTGAACCCAAAACCGCTTGTGCCGCATATCCCACTGACCTGCCCATAGATTTTTTTGCAAACCGTTAGCTTTGAGTTGATGTGTCGATTAGCAGTTAGTCCACACCTTGGAAATTTTGCCACCATAGCCAACTCCAGCTGAACAAGGTAACCAGAACGGAAGCCGTTGTCAGCCCTCCAACCATTGACAACTAGTTCCTTTAGCGCATGAATTAATTGCTCTTCTTCGGGTCGGGTCCAAACTCTACGAGTTGTCGGGGGTTTACTTGGTGGTAAACTGCTGGGGACACTAGACAGAGAGAGATCCATCTGCACACAATCTATCACCAAGAAAATTAAGCTTGAGGTGGGTAATGAAATATAATTCATTTTGTGAATATCATGCATGTTAAAGTAGTAATATTGAATAATCTCATTACCAGAATCAACATTAATAATGAAAGACATGATTGTCAAGCAAATTCATTGAACAAAAAGTGCAAACAAACTAGTTAAATATGCAATAACTCAATTAAATTAAACATCTACTCATTGTCATAATCCAGCAAAGTTCATAAATCAAACTGAAGCACCATAAATAGCAAACCGAGCAACATACAAAATTCTACAATCTAGACATCAACTTTACTAAAGTGTGATATG
Source organism: Misopates orontium (assembly GCA_946800315.1). Lineage (NCBI taxonomy): Eukaryota > Viridiplantae > Streptophyta > Magnoliopsida > Lamiales > Plantaginaceae > Misopates > Misopates orontium. The sequence continues at coordinate 42,652,285 of OX326950.1, forward strand.
CATCTGCACTGGACATTTACTCAAGCCCCTCCACGTCGAGCACGCCATTCATTGTACATGTTAAGCGCCATTTGATCGCGAAAATTAATCCACGCAGCCGACGATTCCACTACTTCCACATAACCCGCCGGGTACTCCCGACCATTGTCATTATCATCATCTAGATTTGGGGGGTAGTCTTCATCTAATCGTGCATTAGCGTTCTCTCGCCGAATGTAGTTGTGTAATATCATGCATGCCATCATGATATGGTTATGCGTCTTACAGGAAAAAAATGAGTTTGCCCTTAGTATTGCCCATCGACTCTTTAGAGCACCAAAACTGCATTCGATTACATTTCGTGCACCAGAATGCTTCATGTTGAAGTATTCTTGATGGTTTTGTGGGGCTCTTCTACCGACTGCCCACTCACTCAAATGGTACCGCACACCACGGTATGGGGCAAGAAAACCTTCTCCATTCGTATAACCACCGTCAACTAAGTAATAACAACCTACAGTAACACGAGTAGTGTATAGAGTTGTGTGTTATAAACCTTGCAATACATAAAAAGGAAATGCAAATATTAAAAACTAATAGTTGAGCATTTTCCAAAGTTACCTTGAGGAACCTTAAAACCGTTTGGTCGCGTAATTGCATCTTTTAATATGCGGCTGTCCGCTGCAGAACCTTCCCAACCGGCTAGAAAATAGACGAAAGACCCTGAACGATCACACACACATAGTATGTTACTTGTCACCAATGGCTTCCTACCGCGATAACGAGGCTTGTCGGCCACAAGCGTTTGAACTTGAATGTGAGTTCCATCCAATGCACCCAAGCAGCCCTTCCAAGTAGATATAATACAAAAAATTATTAGGCACCATGTGTTTATATTTCACAAAATAATTACTCTTTAGTTATACACAATTAATTGAGATATAATATGGTTCAAAGTACTAGACTGCACATGTAATACCTGGAAGCATTTCCAAGTGTGGTCAACTTCGTCTGCATCGACAGGTTGTGACTTGGACAAGAGGACCGGATGCAACTTCAGAACTGCTAGTAATACTCGTTTAAAATGCCGACTAACGGTCTCCCTTGAGCGAATGAATCCAGACCGGATCTTTCTATTTTTCGTATGGTGTGCTAACACATCTAAGAACATGGACACTTGTGCAGATATGCCTACATATTTAGTTGCACGCAGCCCCCCCATTTCGTGTAGTAGTTGGCAGAATTTCATAAAGCAATCTCGATTCATGCGCAGGTTATCTTTTATATTTGTGTCGCCCGTGTTAATTAACGTATCAAGGAATTTAATTTGACATGGAATTCGACGAATAAGGCTGTAAGTTATACCATGTCTACGAGGTTTACGACCATTGTACCGGCTCATGCTATGTAACATTAGGACAACCATGAGTGCAAAGAATGAAACCTTAAAGATCAGTTGATGCATCAAAATTAGTATGATCAAGTGCTCCGCCGAATCCATAACCCAATAGTTCCTGGGGCATCACAAAGTTTCAGGGAATTCAAGTGAGAATGGTATTACTAAAATCATAATGCCCACACTGTTCTTGTCCTCAACACATGTTTTGTGAAATATAATTCGTAAACGCCATGTTGACAAAACTTTAACTCATAATGCTCAGTTTAAAATGACAAACAACCATTACCTTATCAATCTTCAAAATATAATAATAAATGAGCAAAAATCAAGATAGAAAGATTCTACAGCACACAAAAAGGGCATAAAAATCATGTTGTAACCTATGTGGGCATATACTACCACATCAGAAAATCACCAGACCATATGAAATAAGCAAATAGCACACACCTCTAATAGATTGAAAAAGCCTCGTGTATATATCAACTTGTTACAGCAGGTTTGATCAACCTATATTCTGCAGAGAATTTGAACAATTAGAAATAAAATGGTATACTAGTATTCCACAGGAGAATTGCACTTCAATTACCTGTTAACTGTACACAATCGATCAGCTTGCGATTTTCAATGTGTTTGTCGAAACCCTAGAGCGTGAATCGTAACCAACATCCTAAGATTTTAAATAAGAATGAAGAGGGGACTGGAATTAGGGCAAGATTTGAGGGAAATTATAATTTAGGGCGCCATTTTTGAGCGGGGGATTTTTGGGAATAGTAAAAAAAGGACAATTTGAGTATTTTGTGTATGACTAACATCCACCATAACTTTGTGGTGGGGGGTCAAACCACGACCAACAGTGGTGGTTTTTGTGGAGGCTGGCCCACTTTTAACGGGCCTCTGCCATTGCCAAGAGTAGAATCCAAACATCTCATTAACGCCCACAAAATTATTTATCAGTCCACTTTGGCACATCCAAACGAGCTCCTAATTTATAATTACTGATATAATTAACTTTTTCTTTCAAATTCTCATTTTTTTTTTCGATTTACGTCGAATCTGTGCCAGTCGTCTTATCTTTTTTCTGCTACAGATTGACATTTGTTTTTATATTCGATATATTTGGCCCGCAAATCCCGTACTCCGGACAAAAAAATCTCAACAGATTTATTTGCTACTGTACTCGGTCAGTTTTTATTCTCAGTATGAGTGATGGGATTGCAAGATTGGTTTAAAAAGATGGGCCTATATTACTAGAAATAATATCTTTATATTAATTGTAAAATTGTTCTATTTTGTTTTGTTTAACATTTTTGTGGTCCTTCTCCGTAATTTCGTTAATGCACTTATCCCCTTGTATTTGTAAACTAATCTGAAGCATAAAAGTGAAAAAATAATTATTTTCATATAAAAGAAGGCAGACTACTCAGATTGATGTTTTTACACGTTTTCATGAAAAAAAGAATTTTTCTACTTTTGCTCAATAAAAACTTAAAAACACTGTATTACCCATTCTAAGCGTTTCCAAATATTTCAAGAAATGCTCAAAAGTTAAGAAAAGTTTATATGACTATATTTAGTGGGTTTTTTAAATAAAAATACATTTACTCAAACTCTCGATTAATAATATGTACTGTTCATTGACAAAATATGATGGTATCATTTCATAGACTTTTTGAACGTTCGTAAGGAGGGATAAAGGTTAATGTAAGTATCCAATGTTTACTGGTTCTCAAAAAAAAAAATGTTTCCAATGTTTACTCAAACCCTCAATATATTACTTTTTAGACAAATGAGGAATGGAAAATAGAAATAAGTAGACAAAATCATTCTTGTTCTCTAAACTTAGTGTAGTTTGAAGCGCAAAATATGCGCCATTTGCCTCTGGACTTACAACCTAAATTACTGGGCCTAACTACTAAGTGCTCAAGGCGCTACTTAATTATGTTGATAGCCAATGGAGTTTTGGTTAATATTATAAGTCCACAGTTCTGAGTAGATTTGGTTCCTAAAATGAAAAGGCCAAAATTTGATCAACATTATCCGCTAAATCAGCTTCACGAGTATGAGAAAGGCAATCGTTATTTGTCAAAAATTAGCTGTTGAAGAAGGGAACTGAGAAAACTAACTCAAAGGTGTTTATCAAGAAGAGAGAAAGGAGGTGAGTCTTTGTTATTTGACATTGGCACAAAACGAAGACAAATAAAAGTGTTACGATCGTGTCAAAGTGTTTTCCCACTTTTCAAGCATTGGGAGGCCATGGGTCAATCCACAACACCAAATTCAAGATTCAGAATCAGAACACCATCGATTGATGAATCTGATGAGCCTTCTTTCAATCTCAGTGCATAACAACATCATATGTAAAACAAGAAGTCTATTCTGCTCGGGCAAATTCCATCCACCTCCCCTGAGGTATTTCATCTCTCCATCCACCTCCCCTCTAGTTTCACTTTTCCCATCCACCTCCCTTTAACTAGTTGACCAACCAAATCTAAGGGGCAAAAATGTCACTTACTAGAAAATAATACAAACTATTGTATTATTAAGTTAAGTAGACTTATGTACTACAGTAAAAATCTTTTATAAATTAAAGGTTATTAATATGCAATTAAATGATAAATATCAGATAAAATTATACTTAAATAGTTAGAATTTATATATTCATTGCCAAAGAATATAAACAACCAACTACGTAACTCTATTTGTACCTTTCGTAACATGTCGATTGAAAATTCTAAATATATGTGCATTTTGATTCTTTAAATGACACATATTGGGGACTTAAATGATTATTTGAACTTTTAAAAGATAATTATGACTATTATATAATTTGATATTTTACTTAGAAATTTAATATACGGAAAATATTTAAAATCATTTAAACATGAGGTAGTGCCTCATTCACAACTTGCCCTGCTTTCTAGATTCTATATCCCGATGTTAAACATATATTCAATTGTTAAATGAAAAGCTCAAGCTATCATTTTCATTTACTAGCTAGGAAATTCATTTGTGCACCAAGGAATTATCTTCATTCAGTAGATCCTATATATAATCGTAAAGTTACGCACACACAAAATTGTTGGGTAATTTAACGTTATCATTCATTTTTTTCAATTTTAATTTATTTATGCTCAATTTTTAGGTATCCCCAAAAATAATATAGGTGTACACATCTTACTTTTACCTTTATTAATATCAGAGAATATGTGGGGAAAAAAAAAGACAGATACGCAACCAATTCCATCGACAATATAAACTATATAACCAATGCTTTAAAGTTAAAATATTCTTTATATGAAGGCAAAATGATATTCACTTTTGTTTCTATTTAGATATATTGAATTATTAAATTTGATAATTTAATATGACTATCATTCGTTCAATTAGTCAGTGATAATTTGCACATTTATCCATCATAGTTAAAACATATTTTAGGGATGCACAACTCTATTTTACTCCGAGCATAAAATATACTCAAGAACAACGCAATACAACTAAATTATTTTAATACATAAAATATACTCAAGAACAACGCAATACAACTAAATTATTTTAATACCAAGACCAAAATTTACACGCGGCCCCACGATTGTAAGATTGTTAATTTAAACATAATTTATCTCATTCTTAGTTTTTAGTCGCATATTAGTAACTTTTAATTTAAAAAGATTATTTGCATTGTAAATAAGTCTAATTAATTTAATAATATAATAGTTTATTTATTTTCTAGTAAGTGACATTTTTGCCCGTTAGGTTTGGTTGGTCAACTAGTTAAAGAGAGGTGGATGGAAAAAGTGAAACTAGAGGGGAGGTGGATGGAGAGATGAAATACCTCAGGGGAGGTGGATGGAATTTGCCCATTCTGCTCAGGGGCGGAGGCGGGTGGCCCCCCCCCCCCCCCCCCCCCCCTTGTACATACATATATATAATAGTATGTATAATAATTATATAAATAATATACTGTTGTAAGTATTTATATTATATAGTTACATATAAAGTATGTATAATAATTATATAAATAATATACTTTAATAAGTATTTATATTATATAGTTACATATAAAGTTTATATATATATATATATATATATATATATATATATATATATATATATATATATATATATATATATATATATATATATATAATTTTTTCTCCATATAATCATAAATTTTTAGTCTAAGATGTAATGAATTTTGTGTAATGTTTACTTTTAGTGTTTCAATTTATAGTAATTCATTTGACATGGCATATATACTGCTTTCTAGATTTTAGAATCTTATGCCTTTCACGTAAAAAAAAAGTGTTTTCTAACAACATTTGCTTGTACAATAATCTATTTTTATTTGAAAACTCCTTTTAACACTCAAGCATGTATTTTCGAATAAGAAATTTGCGTAAGAAGATTATAGACTAAAACTAAAGAAATTATTTTACAAATCGCATTAGAGTTAATGACTAAATTAAATAAGATCCAATATTAATTTGATATACTAAGCTTGTTGCACGATTAAAAACGTCACAGTGACAAACCCTCTTGTGAACATAATAGGGCAAAAAATACATGTGAAACATTACGCAATAACATTGGTGTGTTACATGTTTTAAGCCAAAAAAAACCCATGGAAGAGGGGTAAGGGAAGATAAGAGAAAAAAGCTCCTCTTTAAGAAAAATAAGAATTCGGAGGGAGAGGTGGTTGCCATTTTAAAAAAATGATAGTGGATGTTTTGTGCTTTTTTTTAAAAATAATTAAATTTTCATGATGAATTATAATTTCTTCAATATACTAAAATGATTAATTATAAAAATATTCATGTTAGTAAAAAAATAACGTATTTCGCCCCCCTAAATGGAATTCATGTCTCCTCATTCTGCTACTTTCTTTGCATCTCAGTTACTGCTATACTAGCACAACTCCGACTTTCTGTTTCTTTTATTTGTAGTGTAAATTCAGTTTGGACTGATAAAACATTAAAATGAGAAGTCTACTATTCATATTTGACTGCCTTTGTTCAATAAAGAATTCCACACAGTATTGGAAATCGAGGTGAGGTACAACAAGATAAGGAAGCCCAATATAAGTGAGATCATTAGTACTGTTCCATAAGTATACTACTAGTGGATTGCTTGCTGTAAGTGAACCAGCCTAAAAACTTTTAGTACGTTTATGTATTTATTTAATTATTTATTTCCAATTTCTGGGTGAATCACACCATGCATCTCTAGCCCATTATTGTTCGAGATTGGGCTAGAATCTTTTTCGATAAATCATGTGTCCCTAGCACAAGTTGGGCCTCCAAATGGAAGTTCTTTTTGACGAATACAAATTAGAGAACTTCTAACTTTGTAGCCCATGAATCAAATGAAGTTATATTCAAAACTTTTATTGACTAGGACAATTTGTCAAATAAGGGTTGATGTATTGTTGTAACGATCTCATTGAATTCAATTTTATGGTTGAAACAATTCAGTGTGTTTCATAGTTGCATTGGATCCAGTAATAATTCATTTTGGCACTTCGATCCATAGACAAAATTGTCAGCACAAAGAGTACTAGAACGAAGTAAATGGTACGTAAATAATAAATTAATATATGTTGTTGTTGTTGGGGGTGCATGCAGAAACCGCGTGTACAATCCCAGCTGTCCGATTTCGCTAGAATCCAAGTGTACCCACTATTTCATTTATTTATTGCTCTGTACATTTATCTTCTGTTTGGCACCAAGCACTATTTGCATATATTCAATGCAATAATATGTAGGGATAATTACAGCTACACCCCCTGAGGTTTGGTGTAATTACACATACCTCCCCTGTGGTTTGAGAAATTATACATACCTCCCTTAAGGTTTGAAACCTTACACATACCTCCCCTCTACAACTTAAGGGTTGTTTGGGTGTAAGTTATGATAAAATTATGCTTATTATGCTTACACCCCTAAAGTTTGGTATATTTGTAAAAGTAATCATTGATGTTAGAAAAATTAAAATTAAATACTCCAACTAATTTTAGAAACTACTATATGACTAACCAAAAATATAAAAAGTATTTAAATTATTTTTAAAATTTAATCTAATCTTAATATTTTTATTATTTTGTAAAAAATTTAGTTTCTTGTTTTTGTTTGTTTTTTTATTTCTTCATTTTTGTTTTACTTTTAATAATCTCATAAATTTCATTATAGTTCCATATTAAATACGATTACGCGTGCCCACGGAAATTTCAGTTTATCACAACAAAAAAGAAGTATTTGGTAAAATAATAAATATCTATGCAATCTCCGAAAAAAAAGGACAAGAAATAGAAAATTCAATTGTAAAAACTCTCATTTTTCAATGAAAATTAACAAATATAACAGAAATAATCAAGATTTTCATAACCCATTTTAAAAAATGAAGAATGATGACGAAATTACCAGCAACAGTGACAATAGAATTATCATCCTTGGATCAGACATGGTCACTAGTTTTAGGTAGCAAGTTTTGTTGAACTTTTTGACAAAATAAACAACCTAAATGTACTATATTTATTGAAACCAATTTTCGGTGTTTTATCTTCTTATATTACTAAAATAATTGTTAGTTTAAAATTGTAACGAGAACAAAGGCACAAAGATGAGTAGTTAGTTAAGTTTTGACTGAGATTTACGAGAATTGTTTTAAAGAAAAAAAACTAAAACTTACGTGTTTTGATTCAAAAATATATTTTGGATTAGATTAACTTATTTTTAAATTTAAATTTAAATACTTTTTATATTTGTAGGTAGTAATATAATAGTTTATAAAACCTTTTGGAGTATTTAATTTTAATTTTTCTAACATTAAGGATTACTTTTATAAATATACCAAACTTTAGGGGTGTAAGTATAATAAGCATAATTTTTTCATAACTTACACCCAAACAACCCTTAAATTGAAGAGGGGAGGTATGTGTTATTTTTCAAACCTCAGGGGAGGTATGTGTAATTTCTCAAACCACAGGGGAGGTATGTGTAATTACACCAAACCTCGGGGGGTGTAGCTGTAATTATCCCTAAAATGTAAGGAGAAACTTTGAGGTGACAGATGTTCGTGATTTTCAGGGTGATTCGTACGTTAACTAATTATTATAAATTCTATGGGTCTAATTTGTAGCTGTGTTTAACCATTTAAAAAGTAGTGGTATTAAAAATAACAAATAATTATCGAGATGTGGAAATTATAGTCAAATATCCACCATAAACCAACCTTAAATTTAAAGACTCCGATTTTCAAATAGTCCTGCATGTACCAAAACATTTGAGATTTCAATGCGAAAACTCGAATCTCCTAAATGTAATTAATTAAGAAACTCTTTTACCAATGGGGTAAGCGTTTGACCAGGAACGTATAAAGGTAATTTGTGCCGGCTAACCTAACAAAGACTCTTTTAAATACTATGTAACTAGAGATTCATGCTTAATGAAAAGAATAAAGCTAAAATGTATTACGAAAATATAACAAATAAATTTACGTCTTAAAAAATAAGTAACACATAATAATGATATAAAAGTGATTATATAACCAAAAAATATAATTAATTACTGATTAAAATTGAAATCTCAAAAACTACATGGTAAACATAATATAAACACTTAACAACGCAATAAAAGAATTGAATTTTTAAAAAAAGATATGAATTTATGTAAATTAAATTTTCTATGCAATATTTGACTACTTTTGTTCCTTAGTTCTACGTTATAGAACTAAAGATTTTATTGATAAGTTACAATTTTGGGTGTTGAATAGAACATGATTTTCTAGAGTTTAGATTTTGTCGCTAAATTTTATTGGGAATGTATTTTCTAAGCTTTCACGATTTGAATAGATATTTATTCCTTTTTCTGTATGTGTATAATACATAATGTACGAGGACTGGAAATTAATTTCACTTGGGCTACAAACCCCTAAGTGAATACGCCCTCATGACACATTCTTCTAAGATATACTAAATAGTTTAATGTCGTCGTAGTTGTAAATTCACACATTCCTGATCAACATTTTGAAATTTTCTCACAATATCGCATGAAGAGGAGTTTATTAATTATTTTCCTCAATGAGTTTAACTATTACATTAAAATCAATTTCAACCTCATATTCCTGTATTCCTCTCCTGGTAATTAATACAGGTTCGGGCAAAGAAATCATTTTTGTCCCACACCATTACTCAAAATATTATTCGATTAATCTCATAGAAATAATGAAACTAAAAGTAGTCTTAATTTTTATAACTTGTAAATTTCTGAAACTAAAAGTAGTCTTAATTTTTATAACCCTGTAAATTTCTGAAACTAAAAGTAGTCTTAATTTTTATAACCTGTCATAACATTTAGTCGCAGCTTAATTTCTATACATAGCAATTAACGTTTCTCTCCCTCAAAGTATCTTTTTGCACATAGCAACACAATATATAATTTTGGCCCTGAGCAACATATTCTAGAACTATCTAAAATTTACTAAGATAAGAAGTAGAACTGATGAAATGCTTACAAATATTATTTTAACTATTAAATTTTTACATTCAATTGCAATTAGCAGAACCCGATTTCAATAATTCCCTACGTAACACTCCGCCTTAATTTATCCCTGAAACTAGGGGTGTTCATGGTCCGGTCCGAAACGGGTAATCGGACCGGACCGTGCTTAACGGTTTACCCAAATCGGACCGTTTCCAAATGGTCCGGTTAACGGTTCGCAAAAAAGTGCCTAACGGGTAAACTGGGTTTTAAAAACCCAAACCGTTAAGCTAACGGTTAAACCGTTAACCGTAAATTTTTTTTTTTTTTTTTTTTTTTTGTAATTGTAAAAAACGTTAGTAGAGGGTTTAGGGTTTTAATTTAAACATTCGAATATTAATCTTTATCTTTGAACACGGGAATTATGCATTTATATTGCTTTGAATATTGTGATTTGTTGATGTAATGAAACTATTCATTTTGTTGTTGATGATTGTGTTTTTAGTTGTGTATGAATATTATGGAATTATGCATTTATATTGCTTTGAATATTTTGAGTTGGGGAGATGTAATGAAACTATTCATTTTGTTGTTGATGATTTATTGATTATGCTTTAAGTTGTGTATGAATGTTATGAAATTATGTATTTATATTACTTTGAATATTTTGATTTGGAGAAGTAATGAAAATTTGAGTTGTGCATGAATATTATTTGATTGTTGAATATATTTTTTTTGAGATTTTATTGGATAATATTTTTTTTTTTAAATAGGAAAAAATGTTAACGGGTTAGGCCAAAACCCGTTAACCGGACCGTTAACTAACGGTTAAACCGTTAACCGGACCGTTTCAAACGGTCCGGTTAACGGTTTGGGTTTTTAGCTTAACGGGTAAACTGGTTTTTAAAAAAGCGGCCCGTTGGGCCAAAAACCCGGACCGTGAACAGCCCTACCTGAAACCAAACACGACTCAACACCCCACCCCCGCCCCCTCCCCCCCCCCGACCGGGCAAATTCCATTGACCTCCCCTACGGTTTTTCCTCTCTCCATCCACCTCCCCTCTATTTTCAATTTTCTCATCCACCTCCCTCAAAAAGTGTTATTGCTAGTACACCATCCATTTCAAGGCTAGTTTAATAAATGTATATTAAAAATCATTTATTGGACAAATAGTGTATATTGATTAGGTCTATTTAGAACAAAATGAATTAAAATAGCTTATGTTGAATGATTTCATTTTTGTTAAAAATTCATTAAGTTAATTATGATATTTATTCTTTACAGACTTGATAATTTTATGAGTTTTTATTAAATTAAATAATAAATATGTAGTTTATATATTTTATGATTATATTATATTAAAATATTTTGAATATTATGATATGGTTATAACCATAATAAATGTGACTCATTCAAAAATTTCACTATTTTTGGTCTAGAAAGAATATATAATCTAACTTTAAAGTTTTAATCTAAAGTTTTAATTTGTTAACGTACATGTTATATTATTTTTCCACCAAAGGCGTTGGTAGAACACCAGCAAAATATTTGAATTTAAAAATAAATTTAAAAACTTGTATATTTCGCTTGAGGTGAATTTAAACTATAATTAATTGTTTTTTTTTATTTTGACTAATTATTTTTTGTAGTTATTTAAAAATATATTTTGTAACAAAATGAGCCCATATCCTATAGGAAGTTTTTTTTTTTTTTGTAACTAATTGGACCTTGTATGTATTGTAATAACATTTAATAAATATGAAGCCATATCAATTTATTTTTTTTAGTTATTTAATATATTTTTTTAACAAAATGAATTCATATTCAACATGAGGCATTTTTTCTTTCTAATTGGACTTTGTGTGTATTCTAACAACATTTGATAAATACATTGACTAAAATACCCTTCAAATTAAAGGTAGATTAGCAATATAACTTTTTGAGGGGAGGTGGATGAGAAAGTTGAAACTAGAGAGGAGCTGGATGGAGAAAGACAAAACCTCAGAGGAGGTGAATTGAATTTGCCCCCCACCCTCCAAATACTCTGACACTCTATAAATACTCACCATACCTTGATTGTCTCACCACCTCACTAGACACCGCACTATCTCCACTCCCTTCTTTGAAATTAGCCTTTTCAACAAAAAAAAAAAAAAAAAAATGAAGACTCCATTTGTGGCTTCTTTACTCTTCTCCACAATGCTACTAATCAGCACTTTCGCTGAACCCGCAATGGCCGGTTCCGGTAAGTAAATTTGTTTTCTAATTAATTATTCTTGGTTTTGAATGATATATATATTATTATAATTTGGCATGCATATATGGTGCAGGTTATAATAATTATTGTGCGAGCAATTGCGGGCAGCGGTGTGCACGGGCAGGGGTGATGGACCGGTGCTTAAAGTACTGCGGAATATGCTGCGAGAAATGCAAGTGCGTGCCGTCGGGTACTTACGGGAACAAACACCAGTGCCCTTGCTACAGAGACATGCGTAGTAACAAGGGCAAGCCCAAGTGTCCTTAATTGTTTATTTTGTCCTAAACATAATATCTATCTATCTATCTATAACTCTATATTTCTAATAAATATGCTGAATGTCCTACCTAGCCTATATTTGTACGTGTTATCTTGTAGTGAGGTGGGGATATTTCTCTATATTCATAGGTATGTTCCATTGATGGATTTCGTCATAATAATGCACCTGACATGCACCTTGTTGTTTTTGTTGTTCGTTTTCTTTTTTCCTTCTCAACAAATCATCTATATCTAAATTTCCGTTGATATATCGTTTGTAGAGATAATTACATCTACGCCTCCCTAAGTTCTAATTTTATTGTAGAATATAATTCTCCTCTAGTCTTTCAAGTATACGAAGAAATTCTTTGAAATTTAGAAACACGGTAAAACAATGAGAATTTTGTAATAATGGTGCTTTAAGTTAGCACTTTTATAGAATTAGTACTGTAAATTCTTTATAGACAATTTTAATCCTATAATGTACAATATGTTTAAAAAGTGGTCTTCGTATCAAATTTTTGCCAATTTTGACTGGAAATTTTGGCAATTTTTGGCAATTTCCATGAAATCTGATCATTTTCTCCCTTTTATGTGACTTTGTGCTTGTATATTAATGAAATATAATTAAATGAACTAAGTCTACATATAGGACCAAAATCACCTGCAAAAAATTACAGTACTAATTCTACATAAGTGTGAATTTATAGGATTAGTATTGCAATATTTCTGTAGATTCAGGGGTATATCGGGAATGTATTCATGTAATATGTTTTGATTATCTTTTATAATTTTTAGGAACCGAGTTAATCTTGCAACCACCTAAAAATTTTAGTACATGTACTTGGAATTGAGTACAACATAGGTTCAATCACCGGGTTTGGAAAAGAGAATGAGAATCTCGTTCCTCTTCAGCAAGAGGCTGAGTTTTTGGTCTTTCTACGTTTCAAGTGCCACTCCTTTGGTTAGTACTCCAAATTGGCACATATGGTTGCCCATATTGAGTTAGGCCATATTATAGTGGTCCAAGATAGAAATTCGGACAAAACTTGGATTAGGTGCAGGATTATGGATCTTTGGAGGACGGATAGATTCAAGCCATTTAACCTACTCACGTGGATTCAATCCGTATGACTTTGGATTTAATCAAAGTAACAAAACGATGTCAACCCATATTACACAATGCAAATACCAATTATGAGGGGCTCATATGGGCAACCATGCCCTTATTAAGGATCCTACCTAGTTTAGGAGTCCCACTTAGTTTAGAAGTGTTATTTCTATTAATTAAGGATCCTACTTAGTTTAGGAGTCCCACATAGTTATAAAGTGTTATTTATTCTCTCTTGTACTTAGTATATATATCTCCTATGTAACTTGTAACCTTCTTGAATTGAATACAATAATCATTCACACATATTACAATTCTCTATATGGTATCACTAAGCCAGGGTAAGTCTCTCACGAACTTCTCTTAAAACCCTAAAAACAGCCGTCGTTCTCCATCGTCTCCATGACAGGCTCCTCACCTGAATCTGGCAGCGCTTCAACTGCTGTCTCCACCCCGTCCTCCTCTTCTCCTCCTGTCCCACCGATCGTTCCAATCACGGCGAACACACATATTAAAATCACCCTTACCACCTCTAATTATCCGTCTTGGCGCGCCCATGTTCATGCACTACTGAACGGTTTTAGGCTTGCGAAGTTCATTGATCCCGACTTCATTCCTCCTGCCCCTGATACGACCGAATTTGATTACTGGTATCATCAGGATCAACTCCTTCTTTGGGCGTTAATTGGTTCTCTTGATGCTGACGTTGTTCCACTTGTCTCCGCTACACGCACTGCCCTTGATGTGTGGACAACTCTTGGTCGTGCGTTTGCCAGCCGTTCTCGGGCGCGAGTCATGCAACTCAAGTATGATCTTGCTCATGCATCCCTCGGTTCTCAGACCGTGAGTGAGTTTCTTTGTGGTATTAAACAAAAAGTTGATGAAATTAGGGCTTATTGACGGGGTTCCATCCGATGACGATGTTACCTTATACGTCTTGGATGGTCTTGGTGCTGGTTATCGTGAAATTGCATCTTCTATTCGTGCCCATGAAAATTCAATCTCGTTTGCTGATCTTCATGATATGCTAGTGGGTCAAGAAGCATATCTCAAACGTCTTGAGGCCTCTTCAACGAATCTCGTTGCAACGCCGAACAATACGACTGCCCCGTCGTCCAACTCCTTGCGTGGCCAGTCCAACAATCGCGGTAGGGGCTATGGTGGTCGCGGCTACAATCAGAATGGTAGGGGCAATCGCGGTAGGGGCTATGGCAACCGCGGTCGCGGTCAGTTCTACCAAAACTATGGTCGGGGATCTTTTCCGCAGCAGCAGCAATTCTCCGGACCACCGGTTCAGTGCCAACTGTGTGGTGCTCCGAGCCACACTGCCCCTTCTTGTCCACAAAGGTATCGACCCGCGGCTTATATGATTCACTCGCCCAATCGCGGCTCCACTCCGGGTTCATGGCTCGTTGATTCAAGAGCCTCTCATAGTCTTGCCGCTGATGTTAGCCAGATGTCGCTTCACTCTGAGTACGATGGCACTGATGAGGTTGCACTTGCTGATGTTCTGGTATGGAAATCACCCACACAGGCACATTCGTTTTATCTTTTCCTTCTCGCCAGTTTATTATCCCTAATGTTTTATGCACACCTTCTGCCACTCAAAATTTACTTTCGGTTCATAACTTTACTAAAGCTAACAATCTCTCTCTCGAATTTCCCCCTCTTATTTTGTTGTGAAGTTATGGGGGCGCAAGTGGCTCGCGACACGTGTCGTAATAGCGTTTACTACATTCGAGCTTCTTCCCACTCTTTACGGTCTTTCACAAATTTTGTGTCAGTAGGTGTCCGTAGTTCTTCAGATGTCTGGCATGCTCGCCTGGGTTATCCGTCTATAGCTACTAGTACTTCTATTATCTCCAAGTTTCGTTTACCAGTGTCGTCTTGTGTGTCTACTTTATCTAAAAGTTGTGAGTCCTGTGCTGTGAGCAAGTCTCATAAACTCCCATTTTTTGAATCATCACTAAAATCAATTCGTCCTTTACATTATATATTTACTGATGTTTGGGGGCCGGTTTCGCCGAGTGTGGATGGCTACAAGTACTATTTATTATTTGTGGATCATTTTTCTAAATATTGCTGGCTCTTTCCTCTCATGACTTAATCTCAAGTTGCCACTATATTTCCTCAATTTAAAGCACTTGTCGAAAAACAATTCTAGTTCCCTATACAAAACGTTTATCGTGACAATGGGGGGAGTTTATTGCCTTGCGTTCCTTATTTAACTCTAATGGGATTCGTTGGTTAACCACAGCTCCACATACACCCCAACAAAATGGTATTTCTGAGCGTCGTCATCGTCACATCCTTGAAACCGGTCGCGCCCTTCTCCACTTCTCTCGTCTTCCTTCTGAGTTTTGGTCTTTCGCCCTTCAAACCGCGGTATACCTCATAAACTGCCTCCCTACTCCCCTCTTATCTGGTCGTAGTCCTGTTGAGTCACTCTTTCGTCGTCCACCTAACTATCTCAAGTTACGGGTTTTTGGTTGTCTATGCTTTCCTTGGTTAAAACCATACTCCCGTAGTAAACTCGAGTTTCCCTCTTGTCCGTGTCATTTCCTGGGTTATTGTTCATCTCAAAGTGCTTACCGTTGCATGGACATCCATACCCGTCTCATCTTTATCTCTCGTCATGTCAAGTTTCACGAAACTTCCTTTCCACAACTTCTGCTGATCTCTCCTTCTGGTTCTCGGCCTCCGATTCTCTCACCCGTTGATACTCCTTTATTTTTATCCTCCGAGCCATCTCGGCTCCCTTCTTCTTCCGTGCCTCGGTCGTCCTCTCAATTATCGCCACTGCCCGTGTCCACGCCGCGCACCCCAGCCTCGGTTCCACGCAGCGCTTCACCATCTTCTTCCAGTTCTTTGCCCAACTAGCCGAGTGATTCTGTCTCAGGACCACCAGCAGCGCCCTTACCTGCTGTCTAGCGCACTCATGGTATGCGAACCAGGGCTCAGGATGGTATTTTTCGGCCCAAAGCACTTTCTGCTTCCCGTCATCCGCTTCCTGCTGACACTGAGCCCACTTGTGGTTCTCAGGCTCTTAGTAGTCCTCTTTGGCGTGATGCTATGTCTGCAGAGTTCACAGCACTCCTTGATCATGGCACTTGGGATCTTGTTCCTCCTTCTTCTGATCAGAATGTTATTGGGTGCAAGTGGGTCTTTCGGATTAAACGTAAGCCTGATGGTTCTGTTGATAAATTCAAGGCTCGTCTTGTTGCCATGGGCTTTAATCAGCGCCCTGGGGTTGACTATAATGAGACGTTTAGTCCCGTGGTAAAACCAGTTACTATCCGGAGTGTTCTTTCCATTGCTCTGTTTCACTCTTGGCCGCTTCGCCAATTGGACATCAGCAATGCTTTTCTTCACGGTGATCTCCGTGAACCAGTGTTTATGCAGCAGCCGTCAGGTTTTATTGATAGCCAGTTTCCTCATCATGTTTGCCGGCTGCGCAAATCTTTATATGGCTTACGTCAGGCACCTCGGGCTTGGTATTATGCCCTCAGCTCGACGCTCTTGGACTTCGGGTTTCGGCAATCCACGGTCGACACCTCCCTATTCACGTATACTCTGGGGTCTGTTGTTCTCTATATTTTGGTATATGTGGATGATCTCATTCTCACTGGCTCCTGCTCTTCCACTCTTTCCAGGGTCACTGATCACCTTCGTCAGCGTTTCGCGGTTAAGGATCTTGGTGTTTTGTCTTACTTTCTTGGTATTGAGGTTGTTTCTTGCAAAGAGGGTCTCTTTCTTTCTCAGCACAAATACACCGTGGAGTTACTGCGTCGCCATCATCTAGATGGCGTCAAGCCTCTTTCCACATCGTCTGCCGCTAAAGCGGGTACCATTCCTTCTTCTTTTCTGGAGGATCCTTCTGAGTTTAGGCAAGCTATTGGTGGCCTTCAATATCTGACCTTGACTCGTCCGGATATTGCTTTTACTGTTAGTCAGTTAGCTCAGTCCATGAAGTCTCCGATTGGTCAGGATTGGTGTGCTGTTAAGCATCTATTTTGTTATCTGAAGGGTACGGTTCATCATGGCCTCCTTCTCCACAAACCTCGCGATCTCTCTATCACTGCATACTCTGATTCGGATTTTGGTGGTAATGTTTCTGATGGCAAGTCTACCTCTGCCTATGTCGTTTATCTGGGCCCAAATCCCATCTCTTGGCGCTCGAAAAAGCAAACTGGCGTTGCCCGCTCGTCAACAGAAGCCAAATATCGAGCCCTTGCCGCCGCTGCAACCGAGGTTTGTTGGATCAAACTTCTGTTTCATGATCTTCGTATTCGCTACCTCACCGTCTCTCGCCTTTTGTGTGATAATATCAGTGCTACCCGTCTTGCCTTGCATCCTGTGCTTCATTCTCGTATGAAACACATCACCTTGGATCTTCACTTTGTTCGTGACCTCACGGAAAAGGGTGTGTTGCGTGTTTCACATTTCAACACTTTGGATAGTTTGCCGACGTTCTAACTAAGTCTCTTCCTCGAACTCGTTTTGAGCTCCTCCGTTCCAAAATCTCTGTTGCTGATGGAACGTCGATTTTGCGAGGGCGTATTAAGGATCCTACCTAGTTTAGGAGTCCCACTTAGTTTAGAAGTGTTATTTCTATTAATTAAGGATCCTACCTAGTTTAGGAGTCCCACATAGTTTAGAAGTGTTATTTATTCTCTCTTGTACTTAGTATATATATTTCCTATGTAACTTGTAACCTTCTTGAATTGAATACAATAATCATTCACACATATTACATTCTCTATAGCCCTTACACTACAACCTGTATTTGAAAGCCAGTTAACCAACGCAAAATGCAAGACCAATTAATTGACGCTATAAGACCTTAAAATGATAAATTGCATTATCCTAGGAGTTGCTGATTGGAATAGCCAAACCAAAATTTTAAACGTAATAGTTCATGTTGTAAATTATGATTCTCAACCAATCTTTGTAATATATTCAGTATTTTAAGTCCAGCAGAATTTCCACCACAAACTATAAAAATGATTTTTCAATTACATATTGTGTTTGTAAATGAATGTTGCCATTATAGTCCAACATACTTCCCGCTTCAGATTATAAAAATATTTTATTCAAAATGAAATTTAAAATTTGACTTATATTAGATGATAGTTGTTTAATCATAATTATAAAACCATCATCTCTAATGAGAACTATATAGGTTCAAATTGATGCAGAGAGATACTCCAGTCATGCACAAGTGTTTTTGTAATTAAGTTGACTAATTTCTATTTAAATTCATTATTATGTTTAATCATGAATGATTACTTTACTTGCAGAGAATAACACAGTCTCATTTTATGTTATTAAAAGTTTGATTCCATGGTTTCTCGGATATTTATGATTTTGTTGATATTCCGTAGCGGGCGGCTAATGGCTCAATCGGACCCGGATCCGATCCAATCGGATCCATATGGTCGGATCCCATATGGATTCAACCTAGATCGGATCCAGGTCTAGATCCACTTGGCTTTGCAGATCCACATAGTACAGTTTTTGGATCCAGACGGATCCAACGGATCCATCATGGATCCGAGGGGATCTAATGGCGGATCCATGACTGGATCTGAGCGGATCTATCTTTCATTTTGCCTAGATAAATTAGTTTTGTTTTTGTCTGGACTAGTATATTTGACTCTATTTGAACTACAAACTCAATATATCCCTATTTTCTATGTCGTACAATAATGTGCCCTCTTGGTTTGTTATAATTTTCAACTTTGTTATTAATTGAAGTAAATAATCCCTGATTTATAATTTATAACTCTCTGTAAGAACATTGTAAGATTAAATGTCAATCTGATGCTGCCTCATGCATGGAACATTCTAAATCTGATGTTGCCTCTAACTGTATTATTAAAACATATACAATGCTAATGAAAATCAAATCCAAATAGCTATGGACATTATTCTCTGAACCAAAACTAAGTTGAAGCCGTTGAAACTTGAAATTCTTTTTTATTGCTTTCGAATGTATGTAAACTAAATAAAAATTATTAAAAGAGCAAATTAAAATGTCTAAAACAAAAAAAAGAAATATCCATTGTTCAACAAAAAAACAAACAAATAAAATGATACTGAAGTTGAGCCTTACGGTTCTTAAGAAAATACAATTCATTAATCATCAGATCAACATCTATAGTTTCGACTAACTCTCTTTCTATGTAGATAACCATATTATCTGCTAAAAATTCTTCTTTCATTCTATTACGTAGCACTGTTTTAACGATCTTCATAGCTGAAAATGCTCGTTCCCTTGTTGCAGTAGAGACAGGAAGAGTTAATACAAGTCGAATCAACCTATCTATCAAATGATAATGTTCCTTTTTACATGTCTCACTTAGCGTTTGACATAACTCAGATACTGTGGAGATATTCTGAAACCTCTCATGACGAAGAATATCGAATTTATAGTGCTCCAACAGACTTCTTAAATAATTATTTACAATTTTAATTCCTTCTTTTCTTGAGAAAATATACAAAGGAGTTTTGAGATTTACCTTGAAATTGAATTTTTAGGTTAGGGCTTGAAGGAACGTCTGCTGGTCCATTGAGAATTTCGAATTTTTTGTTTTATGTTGTGAAAAAGACGATGTGTGTTTATTTTTTTTTTGTTGAATTTAGCTTGTTAATTAGTAATTAAATAAGTTTTTAGATGGATAATTATGTAATTTATCAAGTTGGGCCGGATTGTTCTATGCTTTGTAATTTTTTTTAATTAAGTATTGGGCTTATATACATATAAATACATAAAACTAAAAAATCTACCCCGGGCCGTAGCCCACCCCAGCCTTTGGGGTGGCTACACCCCTGGTTAAAACCCACTAATTAATGTCACATATAAAGTATATTCTTAGCTTGTCAGGGTTAGTATAGAATAGGGGCAATCAATTGAATGATCAGAACAGATTATATAACTTAAAATACCTGGAAACTGAATCATCTTGTGGGAACACATCAACATTCATGGCCTTAATTTAAAATAATAACAACGATCAGAACAAAAAAATAAAATCTAATAACGCAAATAGAAATCAATTTGATCAAGAACAAAACCAATCTGAAATGCATTGAGAATCTGGTTACATTTAGGCTTTAACTCAAAAGACTCAAACCTAGAATCGTAATTTGCAGGAATTTCGATCCATAGACCTGCACAAAACTATAAATCCAAAATTATTCAAGCAAAATGAGCCAACCAAAACTGAGTGAAATTATCGATTAACTCTTCATAATTATTCATAAGCAGAGGAAAAATTGAGTGAAATTTATATCCAACAGCCATAATTATCACCGAGTATGAATAAACCAACACACATTCGTATACGTTACACACACAGAGAGAGAGAGAGAGAGAGAGAGAGAGAGAGAGAGAGAGAGAGAGAGAGAGAGAGAGAGAGAGAGAGAGAGAGAGAGAGAGAATTACGAGAGGGTTTTTAGCCCTAATTCTATGGAGGAAGAGAGAGAGAAGCTATACCTCATGTTTGAGAAGAAGAAGAAAAAGAAGAAGGAGAAGAGAGAGAGAGAGAGAGAGAGAGAGAGAGAGAGAGAGAGAGAGAGAATTACAAGAGGTTTTTAGCCCTAATTCTGTGGATCCTAAGGATTCGAAAAAAACTTGGTATCAATTAAAAAGAGCACCCAATTTTTCTGTTTTCTTCTATTAAAAAAACTTGGGATCCATGTATAGATCCTATGGATCTGAAAGTGGATCCCCACTGATCAATGTTAGGATCCGGACGAATCCGCAATGGATCCAAGTCCACCTAGGATCCGTTTGATCAACGTGATCCGGATTTAGTGGATCTACAACGAATCCGGTTGGATCCATGGACTTGGATCCATTTTGCCACCCCTGAACTTTCCGCTTCAGTGTACTTCTTACACATGGTGCAATGGAAATAGAGAGAGGTTTTGGTTGAGTGTTGATTGGACCGAGCAATGATGTACTTGGATTTTCTGGCCACTGGAATCCAGTTAGCTACGTGGCTTTGCCAAAACTTGGCTCAAACCATTATCCAATTGGGGTTTCATGTTCTTCCACAGTACCGCATGGCTGTCGTTTCTCAACATGCACACCATGCATGCAGCAACTGGAATTAAAGATTTTCCGACAAAAGTTTGGGAGTGCAATAAAAATATTTTTAGATTGCTCACCAATAATATATGGGTGACGAAAGAAGCCACTTGGTGAGACTCAATGTGACATTTCTGAGAATGAGGTGTTTGATCATAGTATTGCTCTTGAGATGAATGGGCACGCGACTTTTGCGACTGCTTTAAAGCAACAAAAGATTTATTTGAAAGAGAAAAGCCAAAACTATTGGCTGGAGGTTGGGGACAAGAACGCGGGGTTTTTTCACCATTCGACCGCGATTAAAATTTCAGGCAGTGGTATCAATGGCATGATGATCAATGAGGTATTTTCTTTGGATGATGAAGAGATATCACGACAGATACCAGAGTTTTAGAAGTACCTATTTCGAGAATCCAATGATACAACGGTAAACTCAGAGTTCATTCAAGAGATTATTCCAAAATTGGTAAATGACTCAGAAAATGACCCCCTCACTCAGTTATCATCGAACAATGAGATCCATGGTATTATTCTCAAAATGGATGGTAACAATGCCCGTGGCCCAGACGAATTTGCGAGAAAGGTTTCTGCAGGCATTCTCGGACGTGGTGGGAGAAGATAATTGTCGGTGTGTCCAGTACTTTTTTGTTCATGGTAAGGTAACTATGGGCCTTAATTCAAGTTTCATGATTCTCATCCCAAAAATTAAGAATGCTATTCGTATCGAGAATTATAGGCCGATAGTGCTCAGTAATTTTTGTTTCACACTTATTGCTAAAATATTTGATGTACCATATTTCGGTATCGCCACGTCATAATATTCGATATCATATCACGTGCGTATTTCGAAATATTTTTCCATGACAACACCATTATTTTTTAATGCAAAATTACAATTCAAGGCAAAACTCAAAATTAGGCCAGTGCAGGCCCAATTTAGAGTTATTCAGGGCCAAATTGAACTTATAATTCTACTTGGAATGGACTTCTAGTTAAGAAAGGACTCTAAGTAATATATAAAGGGTCACATTCCTCATTCTAAGGGAGGAGAACTTATAATCCTACTTGGAATGGACTTCTAGCTAAGAAAGGACTCTAAGTAGTATATAAAGGAGTCACATTCATCATTCTAGGGGGAGGGGTTTTGGAGAGAGAATCCCGAGCTGTATTTCGACTAGTACATTCGAGCTATCAATTCAACTCCAAATTCTATGAATCTTATATTCCTGGAAAGCCTCAAGTCTAGTTCACAGATCAACAAGGGGATCGAGATTCCGAGGTCTAGAGAAGGAGATATAGCAAAAACGGTAAGGCTGCGCAAAGCTAGAGAATAAGTCGAAAGTCAAGAGTCTGGAGCTGTATTTCGACAAGTGGTTTCGACCTATGAATTCAACTCCGAATTCAACAAATCCTATATTAATGGAAAGCCTTAGAAGTCTAGTTTCAAAATCAAAAAGCGGATCTACATTCCGATGTCTACACAAGGAGATATAACAAAAATCGTGAGACTGCGCAAAGCTGAAGAATAGGTCGGAATTCGACCTATTTGGCCCATTTCGAGCTATTTCAAGTCATTCGAGCTATTTGGCCCAATTCGACCTATTTGGCCCAATTCAAGCTGTTTCAAGGCCATTCGAACTATTTTCTTGCAGGTCATTCGAGCTATTTGGCAAAGGTTATTCGAGCTATTCCATAAGAGTCCTAGTTTGACTTATTCAACTCATAGTCCTACTTGGAGTGCACTTCTAGCTGAATAAGGACTCTTATGCCTATATAAAGGGATCCCATTCCTCATTCTAAGGTACGTTTTACATTATTCTAAGCTCTAAGTTTGAGTTATATAAGTCGACCTCGATCTATTCTTCAAGATCATTCGAGTTGTTCTTCAATAGCTCGAGTTCGACCTATTTTGGCTTACATTCGAGTTGTTTTGTCCTGTGTTATTCGACTTGTTTGACATAGTTCATTCGACTTGTTTGGATTTCTCATTCGACTTATTGCATTCAGTTCATTCGACCTATTTTAGCCAATTCATTCGACTTGTTTCCTTGCTCAACAAGATCTCATATTCCGACCCATCTGACTTGAGCGTCGGAGTGCCTTCGCCGGAGAAGGCATCGGCTTAGTTCACATTTGATGTTGAGTGCAGGTTCCGAACTCAAAAGCTGCTTGAGCATCCAGAAGGAACTGAAGCAGTCTGACGTGGAGTGTTGGAGAGTGGACACGTATCCAGACAAAAATATCCCACATCAGTGGCGCCGTCTGTGGGAACCACTAAACGCACTTGGGAGCAAACACCATCATTGATTCAATGGCTCATCGCAGAGCTGTAGAGAAGAACGGAATGGCTGGGCGAACAAGGTCACAGAGAGAAAATGAGAATCGGGTTACTGATGCATCTGAGCACATATCAGTGGCCGCTCCCAATGCCCCTCTGGATCAAACACGCATTATGACGGACCGACCTGCAGTGCCTCCCACTGAGCAACAATTGTTGAATCCTGCTCAGCTGACTCAGATCATGACAGCTTTTCAACAAACCATGGTGCATATGATTGTGCAACAATTGGCTAACACATGATTGCAGCAGAATGTTCCAGCGCCAACTGCACGGCAAACATCGGCACAGCAAGATAGATCTCACCAGACGCAGCGTCGCGCTGATTCAGGACAACATCAATCAAGGATGACAAGACCAACTCGGAGGGATCCATCACCCTCCCCGGAGCGCAGGAATCCTCGTTCAGTGAGGACCGCAGGGAAAAAATCTCCAAGTTGAGCAACTATTGGAGATGGAGAAGTCCCAGCACCGAGGGCACAACAAACATCGGCACATCAAGCATAGTCCCATCAGACGAAACGCCGTGCTGATTCGAGACGACACAAGGATGACAAGACCTACTCGGAGGGAACCATCACCCTCTCCGGAGCGCAGGAATCCTCGTTCAATGAGGACTGCAGGTTACAGATCTCCAAGTCGAGCAACTATTCGAGATGGAGAAGTTAACTTAAGGCATAAGGGTCGAGAAATCCGACAAGCCGCAAGTCATACATTGGGAAGGAACAAGGATCTGCCAAAACGAGTTGCAGCAAGGCCGGAACCGATCGTTGCTGAACATTTTCCACTAGTGGAGAAGCCAACTCCATTCTGGAATGCAATCAGCAGACTGACATTGAAAGAAGGAGCTAATCTTCCTGAGATGAAGAAATACGATGGAACGAGTGATCCTGGGATGCATTTTGATGACCTAGACGCGAAAGTGCAAATTTCGGGATATTGCAAAGGCCTAAGGGTGGAATTGATCGCAATCAGCTTAACGGGGACAACTAAAATGTGGTTGAAGAACGTGCCTCTAGGCATTGAATCATTTGAACAATTCAGGGATTACCAGAACCTTACAAAGCTAAGGAGAACATAAACTGGAGAAAAGGTTGCAAGGAGAAGGAGGAAATTGGGCAGATGAGCTGCCAGGGATACTATAGGCATATCGCACAACACCTCGGACCTCAACCGGAGAGACTCCATATTTGCTAACATATGGTTCAGAAGCAGTGATACCCGCAGAAATTGGGATGCCAACCTATCGCATTGTCACATATGATGAAGAACAAGCAATAATGGCGAGACAAATGGACTTTGAATTAATAGGAGCAACAAGAGAGGGAGCTTACCAACGCATTCAAGCTTACAAATCCATGATGGCTAAAGCATACGACAGCAAGGTTCGTTACAGGAACTTTCAAGTGTGGGACTTGGTCCTGAGAAAAGTTGAAGCTACCAAGCATGTGGGGAAATTGAAGCCAAACTGGGAAGGACCGTACATAATGGAAAAAGCAAGTGCTAAAAGATACTACTACTTACAAGAGTTGGGCGGAAGGACATTGTCACGCCCCTGGAACGTCAAGAACATGAAAAGCACAAGCATGATTGGAGCAACTTCATAAGACGAGCCATCTCCTCGCAACCGTAAGTCGAGCATTGTCTCGCAATCGCTTCGTAAGACGAGCCATCGCCTCGCAACCGTAAGTCGAGCATTGTCTCGTAATCTCTTTGTAAGACGAGCCATCGCCTCGCAACCTTAAGTCGAGCATTGTCTCGCAATCGCTTCGTAAGACGAGCCATCGCCTCGCAACCGTAAGTCGAGCATTGTCCGTAATCGCTTCGTAAGACGAGCCATCGCCTTGCAATCGTAAGTCGAGCAGTGTCTCGCAATCGCTTCGTAAGACGAGCCATCGCCTCGCAACCGTAAGTCGAGCATTGTCTCGCAATCACTTCGTAAGACGAGCCATCGCCTCGCAACCGTAAGTCGAGCATTGTCTCGTAATCTCTTTGTAAGACGAGCCATCGCCTCGCAACCGTAAGTCGAGCATTGTCTCGCAATCGCTTCGTAAGACGAGCCATCGCCTCGCAACCGTAAGTCGAGCATTGTCTCGTAATCGCTTCGTAAGACGAGCCATCGCCTTGCAATCGTAAGTCGAGCAGTGTCTCGCAATCACTTCGTAAGACGAGCCATCGCCTCGCAACCGTAAGTCGAGCATTGTCTTGCAATCGCCTCGCAACTGTAAGTCGAGCATTATCTCGCAATCACTTCGTAAGACGAGCCATTGCCTCGCAACCGTAAGTCGAGCATTGTCTCGCAATCGCTTCGTAAGACGAGCCATCGCCTTGCAACCGTAAGTCGAGCATTGTCTCGCAATCGCTTTGTAAGACGAGCCATCGCCTCGCAACCGTAAGTCGAGCATTGTGTCGCAATCGCTTCGTAAGACGAGCTATTGCCTCGCAACCGTAAGTCGAGCATTATCTCGCAATCGCTTCGTAAGACGAGCCATTGCCTCGCAACTGTAAGACGAGCCATTATCTCGCAATCGCACTCATAAGACGAGCTATCGCCCCGCACTCATAAAACGAGCTATCGTCTCGCACTGCAAAAATCGAGCACAAGTCCTCCCAAAAGAGCATAACTCATCGCACTCACAACACAAACGCAAAAGTACTTCAATAAAAAGGAACAAGAAAAAAAACAATTAGCATGGAAAGTCCAGGATGAAAGCAAAGCAAAGGTATACAAAACCTGCAAGTATGGAAAGAACAATTACGCGAGCTAAAAAGACATAAGGCAATGCGAAAAGTCAATATCTACTAAAGCAAAAGGGATAAGCACAATAATGGCGCAATGTCAACAAGAGTATACTAAACAAAATATCAACAGAACAAAATAGCTAGATGTTCAAATGTATGAATAAAAGATAGCGGCACGCATGCCCAATATCACAGCACGCGGGCTGGCTTCACAAACTGCTCCTCTACTTCTTCAGTCGCAGACCCACTGACTTCAGGGCGCCTCTGCTCTGTCGGGCTATCTCCTCCATCGAATCAGTCAATAGGGACGTAACATCCTCGGGCCGCACGGGAGTAGGAGCAAGAGCAGGAACAACGTCAGGTGCAACATCCACAGCATGATCAAAAGGAACAAGGGATCGGTCAAGGCCAGACACTAGAGATGGAACAGAAACGGTCACAAGGCCGGGAGATGCAAGAGGTACTCTCTCGGGGACATCAACAAGTGAAGAGGCCGTCGGTAGCTCTCCCTCCACAAGGACTTCGGTCGGAGGCACCTTCGAGGTAGTAGTAACGGCAGCAGCACGAGAAGAGGAAGCCTCCTTCCTAGCCCTGGACCTCGCCTGAGCTCTCAGTTGATCGCGGAGCCAGACGTCCCTCATCCGCCCTATGCTAAGGTAAACTTCTGGGTGATCATTGCCTTCATTCTCCGAGACATAATCGTCATCAGAGTCAGGCACTTCCTCAGTAAGCCGCTGAGGGATGTCAAACTCATTTTTTTTGCGACCAGGAGCAAAGCCATCCTTGCGCTCCACATCATCTAAGGCGTAGTTATACCCCTTAGCCAAATCAAAGCCCCCGCGCATAGTACAGATGTTGCCCCAAGTGGAAGAACGCAAGAACTCAACCACGACACCAACCTTGTCATCAGTCGACAAGTCCTACAGTAGAGCAGCAAAAATGAAGTCTTAATAAAACAAGTTAGAACGAAAACTATGACAAAAAGATGGGCCAGAGAGCAAACCTCAACCTTAGCACGATGTAGCCGATCCGCTCAAAAGTTGCCGCTAGTGCCCGAGCCGCATCGCGCTCGTCCTCAGCAACCTTCAAACGGGTGGTCAGGGCAGTCAACTCACCCTTGGTCCTGACATCCTTCATCGCCAAGTCATCCTTCACCCGCTGGAGTTTGTCGGAGTCCTTGGTCTTCACGGCCGGACTCGTTGCACGATTACCGGGGTTTTTTTACACTATTTTAGTTTGTATGACCAATGTTTACACACATTACTCTTACAAAATGGGGGACTCCATGATGTACCATATTTCAGTATCGCCACGTCATAATATTTGATATCATATCACGAGCGTATTTCGGAATATTTTGCCATGAAAACACCATTATTTTTTAATGCAAAATTACAATTCAAGGCAAAACTCAAAATTAGGCCCGTGCAGGCTCAATTTAGAGTTATTCAGGGCCCAATTGAACTTATAATTCTACTTGGAATGGAC
This sequence comes from Misopates orontium, assembly GCA_946800315.1. NCBI lineage: Eukaryota > Viridiplantae > Streptophyta > Magnoliopsida > Lamiales > Plantaginaceae > Misopates > Misopates orontium. The sequence goes on from OX326950.1 coordinate 42,680,427, forward strand.
TTCTAGTTAAGGAAGGACTCTAAGTAGTATATAAAGGGTCACATTCCTCATTCCAAGGGAGGAGAACTTATAATCCTACTTGGAATGGACTTCTAGCTAAGGAAGGACTCTAAGTAGTATATAAAGGAGTCACATTCATCATTCTAGGGGGAGGGGTTTTGTAGAGAGAATCCCAAGGTGTATTTCTACTAGTACATTCAAGCTATCAATTCAACTCCGAATTCAATGAATCCCATATGCCTGGAAATCCTCTCAAGCCTTGTTTACAGATCAACAAGCGGATTGAGATTCCGAGGTCTAGAGAAGGAGGTATAGCAAAAACGGTGAGGCTTCGCAAAGCTGGAGAAGAAGTCGAAACTCAAGAGCCAGGAGCTGTATTTCGAAAAGTAGTTTCGACCTATGAATTCAACTCCGAATTCAACAAATCTTATATGTATGGAAATCTTCGGAAGTCTAGTTTCCAAATCAAAAAGCGGATCTACATTCCAATGTCTAGACAAGGAGATATAACAAAAATCGTGAGACTGCGCAAAGCTGAAGAATAGGTCGGAATTCGACCTATTTGGCCCATTTCGAGCTATTTCAAAGTCATTCGAGCTATTTGGCCCAATTCGAGCTATTTGGCCCAATTTGAGCTATTTTGCCCAATTCAAGCTGTTTCAAGGCCATTCGAGCTATTCCATAAGAGTACTAGTTTGACTTATTCAACTCATAGTCCTACTTGGAGTGCACTTCTAGCTGAATAAGGACACTTATGCCTATATAAAGGGATCCCATTCCTCATTCTAAGGTACGTTTTACATTATTCTAAGCTCTAAGTTCGAGTTATATAAGTCGACCTCGATCTATTCTTCAAGATCATTCGAGTTGTTCTTCAATAGCTCGAGTTCGACCTATTTTGGTTTACATTCGAGTTGTTTTGTCCTGTGTTATTCGACTTGTTTGACACAGTTCATTCGACTTGTTTGGCTTTCTCATTCGACTTATTGCATTCAGTTCATTCGACCTATTTTAGCCAATTCATTCAACTTGTTGCCTTGCTCAACAAGATCTCATATTTCGATCCATCTGACTTGAGCGTCGGAGTGCCTTCGCTGGAGAAGGCACCGACTTAGTTCACATTTGGTGTTGAGTGCAGGTTCCGAACTCAAAAGCTGCTTAAGCATCCAGAAGGAACCGAAGCAGTCTGACGTAGAATGTTGGAGAGTGGACACGTATCCAGACGAAAATATCCCACATTAGTATTGGTGAATCGTCTCTCACAAGTCGCATTTAGAATTATATCAACAAACTAATTTGGCTTCATTAAGGGCAGGTAGATTTCTCATTGTATCATTGCTATGTTCGAGGGGTACTAACACACTAGATAAGAAGGTTTCTGGGGGCAATATAGAGTTAAAAATTGATATAAAAAAGGCGTTTCATATTTTATGATGGACTGACGTATCATCAATGACGCGCTAGATGTTTTTGGATTTTGCCACAATTTAGGGTCTGGATCTAGGCTATTTTCTCTTATTCATGGCTCTCTAGTTGGCACAACGGTTTGTCTATTAGGTATTTTGGGTGCACTTGGGAAACCGTTAGTAAAACCCCGTCTTTTTTATTTTTATTTGTTTTATATATATATAGTCTTAGTTTAATTTGTCTCTTATTTAACTATTAATAGTGTATTTCCCCAGTATTTTGTGTGTGCGCGCGCGCTACTACCATCAAAATATGTTAATCTTGGGCTAATTAAAAGTATCGTAATCTTACTTTTTATGAACTTTGACATTAAAACTTTTTGACTTTTTACAGATGGTTTAAATTTTGGTCTAGCCAAATTTATTCTTTTAATTTTTGAATGGTTTTGAGTTTTAACAATATCTAAAACAATTTATTTTATTTTGGTAGGATTGAATGTTAAAATTATAAACTGTGAAATTAAATCGAGTAATATTTTTATCTTCACATGTTGGTTTAGAGTTCTAATTCAATCAGAATTTGAGTTTCATGTAAAACTATATATAATCATCGTTAATCAAATACGTGTGTTTTTTTTAATATAACTTGGATAATTAGCCCGTAGTTGTTTTAATCTTATAACTATTGTGTAGCCCTATTTTATAAGTCGAATGATTGTCAAAGCAAAGATTGTTGGAGCCAGAGCAAATTTCTTAATATCTCTAATTTGCCCTTTATAACAAAGGAATATAGAAATCATATTTAAAACTATGTTTGTTTACATAATTAACACTCCTTAATTATAGCACTTAGCATTCTCTCATTTAATTTTTATGCAGAGATTATTTATATGAGGAAGGTAAGATCTTTTCAACCTCTTGGGGTGATTAATTAGCTTAATCATAATAATTTGTGTTACATGATTCTTATTATGACACTAAAAATTTATCTTAATATTTTTAATTGAAGTTAGCATAAAAAAAATTTGAGTGTATATATATTTTAAAAATTAAGTTTGCTCTGCTACAATGTTTAGGACTATACTTCATCTAATTTAATGGCTTTACTGAATAACGATTAATTTAAACTTATTATTTAGTGCAGACAATAGACAATAGTAAAAATAAATAAAACAAAAAAACTAAAGTTAAACCATGATCAAGTCAACATTTCTACACACACACACACACACACACACACACATATATATATATATATATATATATATATATATATATATATATATATATATATATATACACACACACACATAGAGTGGTATTTATAAAACTAAATTTATATATATACATATGTGTGTATATATATGTCAGAAATATGTTTTCTCTATTTTAGTTTAACAATTGGCTTGACTTGAGATAATCATAAAATTACGATTAATGCAGATATATCATGAAATTTAACAAATAAATATTTTTTTATAGCAACCTGTTAAATTTTGACTTTATTAACTTTTAATTAATAGTTTGTGCCAAGATATTAAGGGATGAGTTTCTTATTTTAAAAAGAAATTCAAAAGATATAAATAGATTTAAATAGTGAAATAACTAAATGAAGATATAAGTTGCTGAAATTAGGGGATTCTAAATGATTAAGATAACCGGATTGCTAGATTTAAGGGAGAGATTTTAGATTTCTTAGATATGGGGGGTATATTAGAGATAATAAAATTATTGCTCTGATTCCAACAATATTTGCTCTGGCATTAAAGCCACCCATTTTATTAGCTAAGTAATAAAAGGGTTAATTATCCTCGTAATACACAAATCAGATTCCTCATTGTCTTTGCAAATAAACTTCCGCCACCATTCAAATCAGGTGAGAAATTCTTGTTTCAATGCATTTATCAATTACTTTAATTTGTCTTTTGTTAAGTTAATATTGCTTAAGGAGTAGAGGACAAATTAAAATATAAGACTTCAATGAGATAAAGAGTGTATGCAGTTGGAAGGAATTGAACAATATTATGTGATCTAAGATTTGGGGGCCACGTTTAACGTGATAGGAGAAAAGTGTTATTGTGAGTAAAGTTTTAAAACCTTTAAGCCTTTTGATTATTATGTATATATTTGTAGCATGAGACTTGTATATGTATTTTCCAGTAGGGATAGAGTGAAACTTATGTTCGGCTTTTGGGATTATTTTATTTTTTAGCAAGTTATTGATATTATATTAATTTCAAGGAAGGGTATGCATGTTTATTGGTAAAAATGGAACAGTAAGTGTAAATCATACTTATTAGAGTTCCTTAATCATTCAAGCCTGTTTTTAAGACTAAATTTCGATATGAACGTTTGTCTGTCGCTATTTGAATGCATTGTAGTGTGTTATTTGATGAATTCATGGTGTCTGACATATGAAGAACTAGGATTACTAGTAATAACGGGTTTCTGTTTAGCTTAGGTTCTATTTAGTAGTCATTGCTAAGAAACTTGCCTTTTCGGATTAGGATTTGAACATTTATTAATATTTATTTTCGCCTAATAGGTTGTTCAACAAGCCATTTGGTATTTTATTCTTTTTGATTGTCACTCCAGATGAGTGTTCACAAACCTTATTTCTGAAAAACTGTAATGATGCATGTATAGCTATGTACGACAATAAAATGTATGTATTTAATTACTCAACTGTTTTATTAAAGTATGTGGCACGTTAAATTTTATGACAAGTATTTGCTTCACTTATGATGAATAATGTTCCGTCTGTTCTGTTATGTTCCATTCAATTCTGTTAGTTGTATCCAACTTTGGTTTGAGTGTGCTGGAGTTTTGCTGGGCAGCAGTGGGCTTGCCAGTTAAGCCTCATGCCCCCATAATCCATTCCCTCTTAGACACGACGGGAGATCGGTGTTGTCTTTGTTGGGTCGTAGGTTTTATACATATACCATGACATGTGCTTCTGTTTATAAGGTGGCTTCTTACACAGGGCGATAAAGCATGATTTTGGAATGAGTTTTAAGGGTAGTCTGCATCAACAAATAAACGAGGATGCTCATCATCATAAGTGACTAAAGTTTTAGTTAAAGTTATTTTAAGTTGAAATACTTGCGCTTTTCAGAGTTAATATAACATGTTATGTCTGGATTTCCTGTTTCAAATCTTTTCAAAATAAATATTTTATCAATAAAAGCACGGTTGCACACGCGCCATGAACACTCACTGAGATTTTTATCTCATGCGTTTTTTTGTCATTTTTCCTTCCTTTCAGATTTACATGACTTTCAGGACAGGACCTCAGGAACTATGGTGTGTGGGAGAGTCTAGATTAAAACGCTAGAGTTAACACAGTTCTGTTTATAGATTAGAGTAATGTATGTGAGATTATTTTGTATTTGTCTGTTTGACTCTTAGATATCATGTCAACTATTCATTATTTTAATAGTTTAGTTGTTTTTGTGTTGTTCAGTATAGGCTTGAATTTTGTGGCTGTTGCATATCTCTTCTTCACGATTCTATTTGTCATTGCCAAAAATGTTTAAGCCGACTGATTACCAAATTTGTTACCAACAACAAATTGAGGCCTATGCATTATGCGGTTTGGGAGAGTTTGGCTACTCTCACCTTATTTATGCTAATGACGTGGGGATCTATGCAGCTGCTGCAAATGTAATATTGGCGCGATCAAAGAGATCTGACACTTACGAGGGGCTTTCGAGCCAAGTGCTAAACTTGTCGAAGTCGAGAATCTGTTTTAGTGAACAAATTACAATTTAGAGGCAAAACATGATGCTCAATTCGATAAATTTACAATAGTTTCAGTGCTCCTTTTTTTGTATATTGGTGTTCTTCTTTTAAAGAAGGCCCTCAGAAACACTGGTTACAACCTACTGGAAATAAAGTCCTAAGAAAATTTTCCAATTTGAAGGGTGAAAACCTCTCCATGCCGATATGGGTGATCCTTGTGAATTCGGTTATTATGTGATCTTTCGCTCGTTCTTTCTCTGTTTATTTATGACTGAAGATTCTTATTAAACACATGAAACAGACGATTTAGAACTTTGTGTGGACATGGTCAATTGTTACAAAGAGATATGTAATGGTGCCATGGAATAGATGTTGTTTACCTATTGTCGATGAGCTCTCAGCCATAAGGATCTTTCAACCTCAATGTTGCTTTATTATCTAGGATTTTTTGGCGATGTATAGCAGCTAATTATATCCGGTTATATCTCATTTATTGGATTTTTAATGGGATCAATTCACACACACACACACACACACACACACACACACACACACACACACACACACACACACACACACACACACATATATATATATATATATATATATATATATATATATATATATATATATATATATATATATATATATCCTTGTTGATTTGGTGCTCCTGCGGCATTGTGAGAATTTTATTTCAAAAGCTAAATAATGGTTGATCGGGAAGGACTCAAAATGTGAATTTTGGACCAACAATTGGATTGTGGCAAGCATTGGAGATCGACTTGAGATTCCCATTGCGGCTCGGCCCTTGCTATGGGATAAAAGTTGTGATTTTTTTGTGCTTGATCAATGATATTTAATGGACGAGATTATCTATGGTTTGTTGGCGCGCGGTGCTAAGACGTCTACCTACTGAGGATGCTTTTATGCATAGGGGATTCCACTATGCGTTGTTATGCTGATTGTATCTTTCTTCCGGAAAGTCGGTTGATCACTTGCTGGTTCAGTGTGTTTTTGTGAAGGCGGCTTGGCGCGTGATTTCTGTATATTTGGGCATACGATTAATATGTATTCCTCGTTAGGAACTTTACTTTTGATGCAGCACAGACACGATTTAGTTTGCAAGTCATGGTCCTCTGGACGACGACGATTGTGACGTACATTGGATGCTCTGGAAATTGTACATGTGAAGTCGTACATGTCTTTGGAGACGGCTCCCCGGACATACATAATGTTTTTAGGCAAAATCTAGTAATATATCAAGGAATTTGAGTTTTATCGAGTTGGTTGTGCTTGTTCGGTTGATTTCGAATTCTAAATTTTTTGACATGACGATGTAGTCGAGAAAGTCGCCAAAATTTTTCTCTATTGTTTGGCATCCGCCCTTTCAACACTAGATCAAATGCAATATCGACAACAGCTCGATGGGCACATCGGGAATTGGAGGTGCGCGAGGGGTTTTTGGAAATGTTCGGGTCTTCTGTTTGTACGCTTTTGCAATTTACATTGACTCTCTTTTTGCATTTGAGACGGAAATCCGGACTGTGGTTTTAGCAATGGACGAGGCAAGGGTTGCACTACTAGGAAGGTTGAAGAGTGACTAGAATTATTTCATTAATCTTATTAATTGTAGATCAGACAAAGTACCTTTGAGAATAAAGCAAGTAATTCATCATAATAGTATGTTTATTTACCAACTATAAGAGTGTTCAAAAGTTGTCGATATTACAAAATATTGATAGTTTTACTCTGTTTAATTCACTTAGATATAGGTGGATGTGGTGTGTGATATTTTTAATTGGCAATCATAAAATTTGGGTTCATATTTTGAACTTAAGGAGCACGATAGACAGTTTTCCAACTTGAAAATTGATGATCCTTATAACATATAAGTATTCTCAAACTATCAAACATCCCTACACTATAGTGATCAGGCTTGAGAAAAGTTTAACTAAAAATATATTCTTGGCATAAAGAAACCTTAAGGCATAACTTTGCACAAAATCAACACAGTCATTGTAAACTGAAGGTCCAATAGCCGATTCATTCGACGTAGAACCATTTATATTTTTTTGATCAATAAGGAACTATTCAAAAATCCCAAGTTCAAAAATTAGCATACACCAAGGTGATGCCATTATTTAATCTATGTAATCCGCAAAATGAAATAGTTTCAGGCAAGAAGCAAAACTCCATGAGCCAGTATCAAAACAACAGACATAACCCAACTATGAACGGGGGAGGGGGGGAGAGGAGTAAAGGTAATTATAATCTGCTCGATCTACCACCCAAAACCCGACTTACTTGATGGCTATTGCTCTACAGATGTGTTAACATGAAGAATTTGATTGAAACAAACTTGAAATCAACGATTGAATATACTGACGATTACAGAGAGTTTTGATCGATGATTTAGGGTTCATCAGATCACAAAGTGAGTAATTAAACTAAGCTAAGAAGTATTTATACTAATCTAAGTGAGAGAAGTGAAATTACATAAAACACCCTACAGGTTACTTAAAGAGGAAGGCAGAGAGCAACGACTCTCAACTAACATTCAAAATCTTGCTAAAAATAGAAATATTATGATATATAATTTAATACCCCCCTCAAGATGGGAATGGATATCATGAAGGCCCATCTTGGAGATTATGTGATAAAACGGTTGAAGAGGCAATGGTTTGGTGAAGATGTCAGCCAGTTGGTGTTCATTTGCAATATGCATGATCTTCAACAAGCCTTGATGGACTTTCTCCCTTACAAAAAAACAATCGATCTGGATATGCTTTGTCTTCTCATGGTGAACGGGATTATTAGCAATGCAAGCTGCAGTTTTGTTACCAGTGAAAAGAATAGGAGTTTTAACTTGAGAGATATGGAGGTCTGTGAGCAGCTGACTAATCCATAGGATTTCACAAGTAGTAGAAGCTAAAGCCCTGTATTCTGCTTCTGTTGATGAACGGTTAACAGTTGGCTGCTTCTTGGCCTTCCAGGAAATGAGGTTCTCTCATAGAAATATGGCAAAACCAGTGATACTTTGCCTTGTCTCGAGGCAGCCAGCCCAATCACTGTCACAGAAACATTTTAAGTGAGTAGGAGAATCAGATTTATAAAGAATGCCTTTACCTGGTGAAGACTTTAAGTATCTAAGGACCCTGTGAGCTGCAGCCATACGAGAGAGTGTTGGCTTAGCCATGAATTGAGGGAGGCACTGTATGCTGTAGCTCAAATCTGGTCGAGTGATGGTCAAGTATAAAAGCCTTCCAACTAGTCTCCTGTAAGCAGCAGGATCTTGAAGTGGAAGATCATCTGATTTCTGAAGTTTTGTCTTTGATTCCATTGGAGTATTTATTTGTTTGCAACCTATGTAACCAGATTCTGTTAATATATCTAGTGCATATTTCCTTTGACATATGCTTATGCCTTGAGAAGAACGAGCAATTTCTATTCCCAGAATGTATTTTAAATCTCCCAAGTCTTTGTAGTAAACTTGTTGTCCAAATGAGCTTTGATCTTTTGTATCTCCTGAAGATCATTGCCTGCCAAGATGATATCATCTACATAGATGCACAGAATAGTTAGAGAACCATTGATCTTTTTAACAAAAACAGAGCTATCTGATACAGTTTGTATGTAACCAACAGCAACAAGACACTGAGTAAGTTTATGAAACCATTGGCGAGATGCTTGTTTTAAACCATACAAGCTCTTTTTAAGAAGGCACACTCTGTTGTCTTTTGGCTTGCAATAGCCTGGTAGAGGCTTCATATATATCTCTTCATTGAGATCTCCATGTAAAAAAGCATTATTTACATCTAATTGATGTAAAAACCAGCCTTGAGAAGCAGCTAAAGAAAGGATAACCTTGACAGAAGTGAGCTTAGCTACATGGGAGAATGTGTCAAAATAGTCTAAACCTTCTTCTTGTGTATAGCCCTTTGCTACTAGTCTGGCCTTGTAACGTTCAATAGAGCCATCAGACTTGTATTTTACTTTAAAAACCCACTTACAACCAATGAGGTTCTGACCAGTAGGCAGTTCAGTGAGTTGCCAAGTTTCTGTCTTTTCTAAAGCATCCAACTCTTTCTTCATAGCTTTCTTCCATTCTTCATGTTTATTGGCTTCAGTGAATGATGTAGGCTCAGTAATCTGTGAAATGTTAGTAGTGAAAGCCTTATGCTTATCACCCAACTTTGCAACAGATAAGTAAGACTCTATTGGATACTGTTTGCCTTTGTGAAATGAAGTAATGACATTTGCCTTATGTAGAGATTCTGGCAATTTATAGTCATAAACCTGTAAATAGGAAGGAGGAGTTGTAGATCTCCCTGATCTTCTAAGTGGAACAACAGGCACAATATCAGAAACATCAGGTAAAGATGAACTAACAGGTAAAGATGCACTAATACCAGGTTGAACAGATTCAGGTAAAGAAGTAGGAGATTCAACCACTACATCAGTTGGAACTAAAGTGGTGTGCTCTGGAATCTCAGGAGTAATATCAGAATGGACAATGGTAGGATCATTGATGAATGAACCTGTAGTGAAAGAATCAGCAATATCCATATTATAGCTAAGATCAGGTGTAGAAGGAACTTGAGAACCTGTATTAGAATCTGTATCCATGACAACCTGTTGTTGTAAATTGTGTTGAAGCACTAAAGGATTCATATTGATGAAAGAATCAGTACAAATATCCCTATTTACCTCAGATGGAACAGGAACATGATCAACTAAATTCTTAAAAGGAAAGATGTTCTCATAGAAAATAACATTTCTAGATATGAAAACTTTCTGAGTAGACTCGTTCAGCAATAAGTATCCTTTAGTACCTTGAGGATAACCAAGAAAAATAGACTGAATAGCTCTAGGATCAAACTTTAATCTATGAGCAGCTAAGGTGGAAGCATAGCATAAGCAACCAAAAGTTCTAAGTAAATTGTAATCTGGTGGTTTGTTAAACAATAACTCATAAGGGGACTTATGTTTAGTATGCACAGAAGGAAACCTATTAATCAAGAAAGTAGCAGTAATAATAAGATTGCTCCAATATTTAATGGGAATATTAGATTGGAACTTCAATGCCCGAGCCACCTGCAGAATATGTTGATGTTTGCTCTCCACCAAACCATTCTGCTGTGGAGTCTCAACACAACTGGTTTGGTGAATTATACCAAGAGAAGAGTAAAAGTCTTTCAAAAGAAACTCAGTACCATTATCAGATTTGATGGTTTTAATCCTTATGTCAAACTGAGCTAAAACTAACTTATAAAAGGTTTGCAGATGAACATGAACATTAGATTTATTCTTAAGCATATAAACCCATGTGCAATCATCAACTATAGTAAGAAAAAACTTAAAGCCATCATGAGATATAACAGCGTAAGGCCCCCACACATCACAATGAATCAATTGAAAAGCATGAGAAGTAACAGATTCACTCAAAGGAAACTTCGATCTCTTCTGTTTACCAAAGTGACAAGCTTCACAAGGGATGTCTTTATTACAATTAGAAGCAGGAATAGAAGGAATAGCAGAAATTTTATCATGTGATGGATGGCCTAATCTCAGATGCCAAAGTACAGAAGGATTCACAGCAGCATTACAAGAAGTCCTTATTACATGAGAAGATTCAGTATCAAAGTAATATAGACTATCTAATAGCCTAGCAGAACCAATCATCTTCATCATGTGATTGTCCTGCAGAATGCAAAGAGAAGAAGAAAAGAACAGAGAAATATGTGAAGCACAAGTTAGCTTAGAAACAGATAACAAGTTAAAAGTGAAACTAGGCACATAAAGAACATTATGTAACTGAATGCGTGGAACAAGATCAACATTGCCTTTATGTATTGCAACAGTAATGCTATTATTTGGCATATGAATCTTAATATCAACAGGAACACTATTGGCAATACGACATGCTTTGTCACAGACCATATGATCTGTGGCACCTGTATCTATAACCCATTGAAACTTGTGACACTTCTTGGAATGAACATAAGTAGTAAAAGCAAAAAATTTAGAATTACCAGCCACAGTAGTAGCAACATAATGTTGAGTGCTGTCAGGCTGAGCAATAATAGAATTAGCAGAGACTTGTGCCTGCTTAAAAGCCAAAAACTCTTCAAACAAAAATTTGTTAGCAGATACATCAGAGGAAACATCAGGTTTAGAAGTATTCACATCAGTAGAAACCACAGAGTTAGCAGAAGGATTCCTCTTGCCCATAGGACCATCCCAACCAGGGGGATATCCAATAATCTGGAAACACTTGTCTATAGTGTGTCCACTAAACCCACAGTGGGTGCACTTCAACTTCTTCTTTTCTTGTTTAGTAAGAAACTTCTTAGGATTAGCAGCACCAACTACATGAGGTTTAGTGGTATCTTGAGTGAATTTGTTCCTGGTGAACATAGCCATTGCATGCATTGGAACCACAGTAGATGTCAAATCTCTTTGATTCTCTTCTTGAAGAAGCATAGAGTATGCTCTTGACAAACTAGGCAAAGTACTAAGAAGCAATATCTGACTCCTCACAACTGCATATGAATCATTGAGACCAATCAAAAACTTGAGCACACTATCATATTGTTGTAAATCACTCATAGTTTTGTTGACATTGCACAGACATTTTCCACAAGAACAAGCAACAACAGGACACTGACTAACAAACTCATCCCAAAGAGACCTAAAAGTGTTATAATAGTCAGTAACAGAGAGAGTGCCATGTGTGATTATAGATAAAGATTTTTGCAATTGATAAACTCTTGATCCATCAGCCCTATCATAGCGAGTTTTCAATTCTAACCAAAGATCCTAAGCAGACTCAAAATACAACAAACTATGCCGAAGTTCTTTTGAAACAGAGTTCAATAACCACGACAATACTAGATTATTGGCGCGAATCCAGCACACACGCTCAACAACATCAGTTTCAGACGGAATAGGCAGAGTACCGTCGATGAATTTAACCTTATTTCTGATATTGAGTGCCATACAAACACTTTTGCTCCAAGATATGTAATTTTTACCAGTGAAAATATCACCAACAATCGCCGATCCAGAGTGATCGTGCGATCCGAGAAAATATACCGAACTAGAGTCCTCACTCGGATTCTTTGAAGTTGAAGCCATGATGATCACAGATATATCAAATCGCACAAATCAAATGATTATGATCAAAGAAAAATATCAAATTACCGATTTGATCGGATCAATTTGATCAGAAAACGAAGATAATTGCAACGGAATAGGATCGCGATCAACCTATGCGATTGATACCATGTTAACATGAAGAATTTGATTGAAACGAACTTGAAATAAACGATTGAATAAACTGACGATTACAGAGAGTTTTGATCGATGATTTAGGGTTCATCAGATCACAAAGTGAGTAATTAAACTAAGCTAAGAAGTATTTATACTAATCTAACCGAGAGAAGTGAAATTACATAAAACACCCTTCAGGTTACTTAAAGAGGAAGGCAGAGAGCAACGGCTCTCAACTAACATTCAAAATCTTGCTAAAAATAGAAATATTATGTTATATAATTTAATAAGATGGGACAGACATTATTCAGTAGCAGCCACTTTATGATGCAATCAAGGTGAAACTCCTTCATACAATCACAAAACAACGCCGCACCTGCCACTAAGGGGCCAATAACCTCCTGATCAATATGTAGAAAACAAGAAAATTAAGAAATGTCTCTGGTTTCAAACTGCATCAATAAAGTAATCAGGGGCTAGACTCTTATGATGCTTGAAAATTTAATTATAGAATCCACTAATATTGAAACTTGATAAAAGGTTCTTGTACTTAGACCATCTCTTTGAAGGTGTAAATGCAATAATCTCAGAGAATAATAGAGTCATGGCTCTAACTTGTCATATATATACAACAGGGTTCCGAGTCTGACGAGGGTTCCACTCCTCCATACATCCACACGTGCATAGAGTCCGAAATTTCTTCCTCGCTCAGTCCAGAACCCAAGTTCCCTATTCGTTCCTTCACTGCTGATAATTACTGTTTCGCAAATGGAACTTCACTTTTGGACGGGTCATTTACTGCATATCCTGAAGAGGTAAGGTAGATTATCATGCCATCAAGATTCCATTAAATCAAACACGTGTTCAAAAATATGCTCAATATGTGCGCTAGTATATCTACTTTAGTTTTCTATCAAAATATTTCAATTTTTAATGTAGTTTTATTACTTCTTTATTTGGTTTAAGCAATCGCTTGATTTTTCAAATCTAACAAACAAAGGTATTGTGAACGTAACGGAAGATCATTAATTTTTTTTATTTCCAACTTACCTATATCAAAAAGATATATAATTAAAGGTCTAAAATCCAAGAAGTTCACATATCAACCCTCTTGCAAGTTTCTTTTACTGTTAAATACAAGGTATGTCACTATGTTGAATTCTTACATTCATTTAGAGGTACGTCCAAGACTGTACACTTAACTAATTAGACTTCAAAAATTAGGGGTTAAAAGCATTCTTCCGATTTGGAATTTAAAACATGCATATATTCTTGTTTGACACATGCAGAAAATCACACGAAAAGAAGATAGTAAAAGTTCTCCAAGAGAAAATGGAGTTCGCATACCTGTCTACGTCTGCGCCGACCACCAGCATTAACACGCTACAATTAGTACCATCACCAAGCATATTCGCCAAGGATGCTACCGGCCTTTGTGCTGATTGACGTTGCCTGTGACTGGTACTTGTTGTCTCAATAGGACCAGCAGCCTCACGTGGTCATAATTGTTGTCTCAGTATTCCTGTTAAGTCAATAGGATTTGATGGGGAAGTTCCAGGAGCCAAAACTACATCAGTTTGGTCTTGTATGATAGTTCTTGTCTCAGTATGCTCTAGATTATTTCCAGAGGAGCTTGTATCACTAGCATTCTCACCGACTACGAAACCTCTTTCTCCTAAAACTACAACAGAATTCGTCAAAGGTGATATACTGTCATTTCTGCTAGAGGGTTTCAAACGGCAGTGAACTGTCGAGTACTGACCTGATCTTATGGTTGAATTTCTAGCCGACACTTCTGAAGTTCTTGGAACACTTCGAGATATATTTGGTGGACAAGATGATAAACTTAAATTTCGTGGAGTATAACAAATAGGAACATGATGCTGGTGTATGTCATCCATCCGCTCGCTAGACCTAGAACTTCCACCATAAGATTGACACGATGGATCATTATTTTCCAATGTCCTTCCGCGCTTCATATCTTAGTTATCGACGAGGAATACTACATACTGTAGAAGAACTCGCGACATATAGAGTTGAAAAGTCCTTAAAGATCTGCAAAAGATTAAGAAAGATAATAGGGCCATTTAAGCATCTTTCAAGATAGTTAAAAAAAGTTATGGAAATAATATACTAGTCATTAGAAAATAATATACCCGCCAAAATCCGCCCGCCAAATCCGCAAGCCGCATGGTTTAGTTTTTAACTTAATTAACCCGCTTGGGTTGATAAATTGGTAACCCGCAAATTTTGGGTATAGTCACATTTTTAATGACAATCCGCCAAAACCCGCCCGCATACACCCTTAGTTTGTATATTTGTAGAGGAATGAAGTGAGCAAGGAAAATTTTCGAAAGTCATATAGTTGTATGCTCATAATATTGCTATAATATAATACTTTTTTGTTAGTTTATGTTATTTGATAGTTGTATTTTGGGTTGTGAATCAATTTAAATTATTTTTTTGTTAATGTACGTGGACCAAATGGCCGTTTACATCCTTATATTGTAATTTTAATTAAATTAATTTGTGGTTTAAATATTTTTTTAAGTTATGGTATTGGTTTTGTTGTTTTTTAGAACACAAAATAGATTAGTTTTTGTTTTTATACCGAAATATTATTATATTTTTCTCACAATTTAAACCCGCCACCCGCCCGCAACCCCCATGGTTTAGTTTTTAACTTAACCCGCACGGGTTGACAAATTGGCAACCCGTAAATATTGAGAATGGTCACATTTTTAATGACAACCCGTCTAAACCCGCCCGCGAGCACCCCTAGTGTTGCCTATTTTGTTGTAAAGAGGAATTCCAGATTTTTGCTTATATTTTCCGTTCTTTATTCCTGTTAGCCTTTGCTAGTGGTCGTTTTTTTTTAACGTGTGTTTGCTTCTAGTTTGTTTTTGTTGAGAATGATTTTGTAATTTTGAATTGGGTGTGGGCTAAAACTTAACTACTTGGGCTTAGATGTAATGAATAATATGACCCATCTATTTTGTGGATCCATATAGGGGGTAAAATATATTTTGATGTGGGCTAAATTATACAAAAATATAGATGCAGACCCAAATTTTACCCAGGCCCGCCGAAGCTTGGGTCCGCCCCTGGGCCTATGGCTGAGCTAATAGATCAGAAGATGGACTTTCTCCAAATTGGGGGAAAGTCAAGATCTTTTTAAGTTTCTAGCACGATGAAGTGATGAATACAGTTAGATTATAGAGTTCCAGCTTATATGAAGTTTCCGAAAGTTAAAGCCTATAATTTGGAAGATAGTTGTCACCATATTAGTTGGTTGAACCGCGTCATCTATGTAACGATTGTGTAGAATAATTCTATGTTGATTAAGGGTAATTAATTGGTTGGACTTTGAAGTGTAGTTAAGTTGGGGTGGTGATGTCAATTGAGTTGCTAGTGTTTAGTTTACTTTTTGCTTGCCTTTTCATGTTATTATGTAGGTAGAAGACTATGAATGTAGACATAACGATCCATTACAAATTCTTTACATGACTTTTTAACTATTGCCCTTATGATTACATAGATATGTGTTAGATCTACCACAGATTTTTGATAGATCCATTACAGATCCAAGACACAAATTTAACCTGAATTAGATAAAATTCAATGTAATTTATTACTCAACTATCCACCTTCCTACACCTACTCAATCTATTAACCTACGTGATTTAGGTATAATGTGTATTTGTGTTGTGTCATGTGTGTTTACTTAGTATAAGTGTATGATATGTTTCACTCAAAGTGTGATTTTACGACAATTCTGATGCAGTGTGTCTTTTCAAGTGAGTTAGGTATAGTTTGTCCTTTTTAGGTGAGTTATGTATAGTTTGTCCTTTTTAGGTGAGTTAAGTGCAATTAGTGCTTTTTATTGAGTTAGGCGCAGTATGCGATCTTTAGTTGAATTATGTACAGTTCGTGCCTTCCGGGTGAATTGAGTGTATTACGTATTTTAAGCGTACTAAGAGCCTTTTAAATGATATTCACGTAGAATATGTGTATAACATGATTTAAGTGTAATGTATATTTTATGTTTGGCGAGTATTTTTCGATGATTTCGATGCAATATGTGTTTCGACTTTCGAGTATCATTGTCCACCTTCTCAAGTAATTTCAACACAAGATATGGGCCTGATATGGGTAAGTCTAGTATGGTTCACATTGATCCAAAAGAGGTATAAATAGTAAACATCTCACAAAAATATTTGGCACAATATTCACGTGGGTCCAAAAAGATTCACTTTAAACCAAAATAATTACCATCTAATTCACGTGTGTCATTATATAGAAGCTTCTAAACCACAAAAATTAAAACAAAACCATCATAATCCAAAATTACAAGTAAAAATGAATTCACAAAGTTTAGCTGCTCTAATCTCCTCGCTAATCTCTCAGCTCCTCACACTAATCCTCCTCCTTTTTCAACCCCCAAAATCCATCTCATTCTCACACTCTTGTTCATCGCTCAATTTTGTAGAATTTCATCAACACCTCGAATCTCGCCGCATTCGTCTCGTTCTCCAAAAAACGGAAGCGACCTCAGATTCAAAACCTAGACGATGAAGACGATGAACAATCCGGATCCAGGTTCGGCCGATTTGGATCGGTTATGTTTAACCGGCGTGTGAGTCCGAGTTTGGATAAAGGGAATCGAAGATTTTTTAGTTTTATATAATGATTACAAGTATAAAAAAAGTTTTAGGATTGTAAATTAATTTGAAAAGGGTGTAGGTGCGATTATTTTCCATATGTTGGAGCACAATTAAAAGATTCAAAAATCGAGGTACGATGTGTAATTCCCTATACTTGAAATTAATACGGCGAAAGCCGAAGGACAAAAAATTGTCATTTTCTTTTATTGAGGGTCCAAAATTGATAACTAAGAAAATTATATGACCAATTCGAAAAATTCCGCACGAACGAGGAATATCTTTTTTTTTTGTAAGTTTTATGCTAGTTTTGTTGTTTCAAAGGGGTTTTATGCATCACGGTTTAACGTACTTATTTGAAGTAGGAGTTTAAAGGAGTTTAGTGCGATGATTAACTTACCTTTAAACTTGTTTCTACACACGTGGAATCTTTTCTATATTTGCAGACGCGATTTATATGATTTAGGAGTAATTCCTGCCAAAAGAAGTAAAAAGGAGCATCGAAAAGTACAACGAGAATGCAATTATTTTGGAACCTCAATAGGACTAATGTGGTTATGTGCCTACAACTATTGTATAACTACGGATGTCTAGTTTTCAACGCAAAAAGCGGATCGCAAACCGGACATCGGGAGAAGATGTTATGACCAAAAATGCAACCTCGCGCAAATTTGCTCGAGCCAGCGCGACCAGGCGCGATGAGGCGCGACCAAGGGCTGATCGCGCTGTGGCCGGCCCCAGCGCGATCGCGCTTGGTCGCGCCCTAATCGCACCACGCTTGCGCAAGTTTGCGCAATGTCGTCATTTCAGCCATAACTTCTTCCCCCGATGTCCGAATTGCAATCCGTTTGTTGCGTTGGAAACTAGACATCCATGGCTTCACATTGGTGTTTTGAAATCATTTATAATTTTCACATGTGACAAAATACTAACTTCATTTCTATGACAAATGTTAAAAACTTAACATTAGAGAATAGCGGGAGCTTAGCTTTACCAAACAAACCTCTTTGTTTGCTTATAGCCATGCACGTTGCTGTGATAATCGTGTAGGGTTGTGTCATGGGTGAATGGAACACGATATGTAATTTGTTTTAGCAATATAGATATTTCTTGGTTATTTAAAAAAAATGTTATATCTAAAATCGTCGTGTGAGTCCGAGTTTGGATAAAGGGAATCGAAGATTTTTTATTTTTATATAATGATTCAAAGTACAAAAAAAGTTTTAGGATTGTAAATTAATTTGAAAAGGGTGTAGGTGCGATTATTTTCCATATGTTGGAGCACAATTAAAAGATTCAAAAAATCGAGAGACGATGTGTAATTCGCTATACTTAAAATTAACTCTGGGAAAGATGAAGGACAAAAAATGTCATTTTCTTTTATTGAGGGTCCGGAATTGATATCTAAGCAAATTATATGATCAATTCAAAAAAATTCCGCACTAAAGAGGAATATTCATTTTTTTTGTAAGTTTTATGCTAGTTTTGTTGTTTCAAAGGGGTTTTATGCATCACGGTTTTACATACTTATTTGAGGTAGGAGTTTAAGGTAGTTTCGTGCGATGATTAACTTTCCTTTAAACTTGTTCCTACGCACATGGAATCTTTTCTATATTTGCACACGCGATTTATATGATTTAGGAGTAATTCCTGCCAAAAGAAGTAAAAAGGAGCATTGAAAAGTACAAAGACAATGCAATTATTTTGGAACCTCAATTGGACTAATGTGGTTATGTGCCTACCACTATTGTATAGCCACAAATGTCTAGTTTTCAAAAGTTTATAGTTTGGTTTCCAATCTTATATAATAATTACCATAAGCTACACAGATAATGATAACTAAATTTTACAGAAGTTCAATTTGATTATTGATGAAGTGCTTAGTTATGAATTATGATGGAGCATTTGGAAGTTAATGTTTTGGGATTTAGGAATTATATAATATCTTACGTTTTTGCTATACCACACATCATGTAGCGATTACATTAAACAATTTTTCTTTTGGATCCATGTAAACCAAATTAAGTATCGCATCAAAATCATCAAAAAAGCACAAAGTGCGCATAAAATACACCTAATTAAAATACACATTCTACATTGGAATCACCTTAAATGTGCACAGTGCACATCACCCAAAAAACACACATTGCACTAATTCACTTAAAAAAATTAAGTCTGCACCAAAATCTCTTAAATAACAAACCCTACACCTAAAATACACACTGCATAAGTTATCATGACCCAACTAAAATATATACTCCACACCTGAATCATTTGAAAACACATCATACACTAGAAATGACAAATACTGGGTTGAGAAACCCACAATATACCTAAATCTCTTAAATTAGTTAAATGGGTAGAGTTAGTTGGTGGGGTAGGTCACTACAACAAAACATCATATTAGAGACCAAGATAATACTTGCAATAGAGTCAAAATCACTTGCTAATAAACTATTAGTATGAAAAATTTGCTTGCAAAAAGTGCTTGCCTCAAGCCCACTAGCTAATAATTTTAGCATGTAAATGCTGACATTGCTTGCTAATTAGGAAGCAAAGAGTTTGCTTACTAATTTGGTAAGCAAGTCGTCACTTACAAAATTGGCAAGTATGGACTCGTTTTCCAAAGCTTAGCATGTAAGAGACGCTTACTAAATTGGCAAGCAACTGACACACTTGCTAAACATTAGCAAGTGTGTTAGTTGCTTGCCAATTTTGAGGGTAGGTGTACTATTCAATTACTAGAGGCAAGCAATTTATTACTTCCTACTAAATTTCTGAAAATTTTAAAAAATAAGTGGCGGCAATTGATTGGCGCCACTTTTTTCATCCATATATATATATATATATATATATATATATATATATATATATATTATTCAAACTACACATATATATAAATTTTTAATTTTTAATATAAATAAATACTGTTATAAATTATAAGCATACAAATCTGATAATTATAATTATATATATATATATATATATATATATATATATATATATATATATGTATACATACATGTATATATTAACATAAATCACATAATATTAATTAATTCCTAAGTTTATACCTAATTAATACCTATGTTTATGCAATTTATTCATCCCATTGTTGCACCATAATAATCTTTTATTTGCTCAATACATCAACTACAACAAGAACCATGAAGCCAAAACATACAACTTGTGTTCCAATTCACCATCAAAACCATAAAAAGAAAGAAAGAAAGAAAGAAAGAAAAGCATAAGCATATCCTTACATAGATTGAGAACAAAAGTAAGCAAGAAGTCTACCCATCAATATCACAAACAACATGAATCACTTTCTTTTTATGAGTTATAGACTAACCCAACAAAATATCCTTTCTTGAGGAAAAAAAATGTAAGAAAATAGATGAAGAAGAAGATTTGAAGAAGAAGCAAAGAGAAGAAAATGAGTAGACATATAAAGTTTACGAACAAAGAAGAAGGTGTGTGTTTTTATAGAAAGAAAATAAAGATTAGAAAGCAAAAGATACATACTAAAATTATTGAAAGATTAATTTGGACCACACAAAATGAAAGGTGTGTGTGAAAGGAGCCATGCGTCCATTTTAAAAGGACTACTCATTAATTTTAGCAAGTGATGCTTTCAATAATTGCTTGCTAATTTGGGATGTATATATTTGCTTGCTGATTTGGCATGTATTAATTGCTTGCTAAATGGTGTTAGATGGGTCCGACGAATTGTTGTAAGTAGGGATTTGCTTTCCAATTCTCTCATGGGTCCCACATTTTTAGCAAGCATTGATTTGCTTACATAAATATATCAGGAAAAATATATAGCAAGCATAACTTACTTGCTGAAAATTAGTAAGACTATTTTGCTTCCCAATTTTATTTTTTTGTTTCCCAATTTTATTTTTTTGTTGCTAATTTTGTCACAAAAATTTTGCTTTCTAATTACTTGCTATATTCATTATATAGCAAGTATAAATTGCTTACTTGCTATTTTTTACATGCTTTTGCAATGTTTTCTTGTAGTGGGTAAAAAATAAATTAGGTTGATTTTTATCTAATTCAAATTGAATTCATGCCACTGCTGATGGATCTATTACCTATCTTAGATGTGGACCCATCACATTATATGTAATAACAAGAGCAATAGTTAAAATATAATATTAAATATTTGTGATGGGTAATTATATTTATATTCTTATACTTCTATCAAATGACAGATACTTATTCTCAAGTTTCAACTACTATAAATATATTTTTATGCAATTGTTAAGTGGATGACTAGTTTTGATCCACGACCAAGACGATAACATTATTGTAAATTATAGGCACTAAACCTCGATCTCCATAATTCCATCTCACCCATATATGACTAATCAAATTGTATATATGCACCATTTTATTAAGTAGTATGTGAATTTTTTTCCATTTTGAAATTATTATCTATCGTTCCAATATATCCTTGGCCATGGTTTTGGGCCTTCGTCCCTACCTTAGGCCCAATTACATAATCACCCCTAAAACACTGGTAATTTATATTTAAGCAGCAAGCTGAAATTTAGCTGCCATATATTGTATTGTTTAATAGCTCACTCATTCTCTCTCAGACACACACACATAACCCTGTTTGTACACTCGTCGCAGGTATCTTCTTCATCTACAGGTATTCTTCTACATTCAAAAATAAAATAATTTATTCTAAGAATCTTTTTTTATTCTTTTTAATTCACTTTATTCGGTTTCCTCTTGCATTCATTTTTATGTAAAAATGTCTTCTCAAGATATATCTTAAACGTTTCTTAGGTATTGTTTTTCATTTTTAGGCGTCGTGAAATGCCTTTTTTGCTAATAGCAGTAATTTGTAATTGTTAAATAGAATTTTTTGTGTATATGGGGGGGGGGGGGGGGGGGGAGATCACTCAAAAGACTTAAGTATTCCCACCAGTATTTTACCGTATCAGTTCTAATACTTGCCTTTGAGTTTGAGCATACCATGCACTAAGCTTGTTACCAGAACACCCTCAATAAAAACAAGTAGCTTGACTCTATAAAATATTGGAACAATTGAAATCCTATGGCGGAACGCAAATCAAAAGCATCTACATGAAATCCCCTATCCAAATCTTCGTCTTAACAACACAGTGGACGGGGCGACAATGATTGGCATTTAAAAAATTCCTGCTTTGTTATTCCCATCATTCGTTTACCCCAGGATGATCCATAAGAAGGGGTGCAGGATTCAAACCTATCACCGCCCGTTGGCTGGTCAGATTAGCACCCCTCATTGCCTCTCTACCAAAATAAAATGACTTTGGTCTAGGAAGCCCTCGCCTTTGTAGCTCTCGTTTATGCGTGCCTTTTCTCTCATTCAACAATTTCTCTTCAACCTTCTTGGTATGGTTGGTAACTTCACACTTTCCTAGACAATTGCTTTTTACGTTTAACAACTCAAAATTCTTCTTACTGTTCCCAAAAGTAGACTAACACGAATTAATTAATCAAGCCCACTTTGCAAGCTTTAACTTTCTTCCAAAAATAAAACACCAATCATATATTAGTCGTTAAAACGACATGAGGCAGTTGTAACGACATCTTGCCAATCAAAAATTAACCGTTACCATAATTATGTAACAAAAAACGGGGATGTCGATAATCAAAAATGACCATAACAATAACAAAATATACAAGAATTACTACGAAAGCACAATAAGCTATCACTATTCTACTGTATGGTACTAATACATTCCCTTAAGTTTGAGCAAATTACACGCTATGCTTGTTATGGAAACATGCTTACTATAAACAACTATCTTGACTATATTATGTATTACAACAATTGAACAATATGTGAGTGAAACTCAAATCAAATGCATCTAAATTACATCACTACATCCAAATCTTCGAGGAAGCAACACATGTGACGACAGGGCAACAACAATTGGTAATACACCAGATGTTAAAACTATGTGAGGTGATTGTAACGACATTTTGCCAATCAGACCATTACCACAATTGTATAACTGAAGGACGACGATATCAATGATCAACGACAATCATGAAGAGAACCAAATACGAAATATATAACGAAACAAAAATAAGCTACCACAGTACTAATACTTTACCTCAAGTTTGAGCATAATGCGCATTGATTAAGCTTGTTATAAAAACACTCACTAAAAACAACTAGCTTGACTATACAATGTATTGCGCGAATTGACCGTCTATGGTGGAACGCAAATCAAATGCATATGCATGACATCTCTGGATCCAAATATTTGGCGAAACCACACATGCAACAAGGCGAAAATGATTGGCATCACATGAATCATATATTGGTCTACATTAGGTGTTAAAACTACGTGCGCCGATTTTATTGGCATCATGCCAATCAGCGAAAACCATTACCAAACTTAATCAAAAAAATCCCTTAGGGTAGTTTGGTCATGTGTAACATAGATCAATAGAAGCACCGGTATGACTTGTTGATACCCTTGATCTAGGGCAAACAGATAGAGCACGAGGGGGGTTGAAAAAAAATTGAATAAAAGTTAGACGAAATTGTATGAAGCTTAGAAGCCTATACATAGACGTTCTCTTCAATTGAATGAGTGGAGAAGGAAACTTTATGTAATATTCGACTCGACGTGACTGTCTTTTGGTTCATATAGCTTGCCCCAATTAGTTGGGATTATAGGTTTGATTGTTATTCTTTTAAATGGTCGACTCCAATAGTTGAATTAACTTTGTAACCAATGCACCTAAATCCTTTATTGTTGCATATGCTTTAGCTTTAAAATTTTCTCGCTAGCATTTGCTATCACTACTAAGATACACTTCATTGCAAATTGATTAGTCACTGAATGAAGCAATACTAAAAAGATTAATCTCTATGAAGAAGTGTTCTGATAAAACATATCAATGCTTAATGATTCATTTGGTCATTTGATATGCTCCAGTATATACGTACCAACTTTCTTTCTATTAGAAAATTTAATAATTTTCTCTTCGATAGCTATTACTATCTTCTTTTCGTGTAATTTTCTGCATGTGTAAAATGAGAATATATGCATATTTTGAAGTCCAAATTGGAAGAATGCTTTAACACTTGAGTTTGAAGTCCTAATTAAGTGTACAGTCACGGACATACTTCTAGAAGAATGCGCCACAAACCTTGTACTTAATTAAGAGCTAAATGAAACTCAAAATAGGGTCTGTGGTATATGAGCTGCTTGGAATTTAGACCTTTGATTATCTTTTTGCTATAGATAAGTACGAGGTCAAAAGGAGTAATAATCTTTCAGTACGTTGACAATGCCTTTATTTGTTAGATTTGAAAATCAAGCCATTACTAGAACCAAATAAAGAAGCCAGAAAATTATATTAAAACATTTGGCTAGAAAACTAAAGCAAATGGAAAAAGAATGAAAGAAGGGGGTAATTAAGTGCATATTGGGAGATATAATAGCGCACACATTGAGCATATTTCTGATCACGTTTTTTGATTTAATGGAATCTTGATGGTATAATAATGTATTACCTCTCCTCTTCAGGATAATGCTCTAAATGACCCGTCCACAAGTGGAGTAGCCGAGTTGCATGATGAAAACAATGGTCTTGGACTTGATGTGGACAATATGTCCTATGAGGTAAGTACTTATCTGCGTATGACTACCAGTGAATTTCTATATGTTCAATTTCAGAGACATAAAAGGAAATTCTTATTGATATTGCCAAAACTCCATTTGTGCAACAGGAATTATCGCCAGTGGAGGAACAAATAGGGAACGTGGGTTCTGGACTGTGCGAGGAAGAAGTTTCGCGCTCTGTGTACTTGTGGATGTATGGAGCATCTGAACCCTCACCAGACGCGGAACTGTGTTGTATATGTCAAGTTAGAGCCATGACTTTATTATTCTCTAGAGATTATTGCACTTACACCTTTTAAGAGTTGGTCTAATTGCACAAACCTTTTTATCAAGTATGGATAATTACATGCTCAGCATCCGAAAGCACTTAAAAAATTAGTGGCTTCTATAACTAATTTTTCAAGCATCATAAGAGCCCCTGATTACTTATTGATGCAGTTGAAAACTTAGTAATTTCCTTAATTTTCTTGTTTTGCGTGTGCATATTGAATATTGATCAGGAGATTATTGGCCCCGAAGAAGTGGGTGCAGCGCTGGATGGTTGTTTGCATGAGTTTCACCTTGATTGCATCACAAAGTGGCTGCTACAGAAGAATTCCTGTCCCCTCTATAATACAGTAGCCATCAAGTAAATCGCGTTTTTGGGTGGCGGATCGAGCAGATTACCTTTACTCCTCCCCCCCCCCCCTCCCAGTGAAAAAATGACCCTGTTTCTATTGTTTTAATACTGGCTCGTTAGATTTTGCTTTGCACCTGAAACTATTTTTTTTTGCGGATTACATGAAATGAATAATGGAATCATCTTGGTGTATGCTTATGTTGAACTTGTGATTTTTGAATAGCTGTATATTTATCGAAAAACAAAATGGTTCTATGTCGAAGGAATCGGCTATGGTACCTTCTGTTTACATTGTTTGTACTGAATTTGTGCAAAGTTGTGCCTGGTTTCTATGTGTCAACAATATATTCTTAGGTACTTGTCTCAAGCCTGACGACCATCCCTTCTGCATGTTAGGGTGAGTACAATGGCAGGAAATTTTTAACTTGAAAAACTGCCTCTGATTAATTTCTTGATGCAGGTTAACTTCTACTTGAGCGAAAGCTCATAAACCATGATAAAATTTATTCAAGTTTTCCTACTTGAGTTTCAATCTCGTCCCACTTTTTCCGTTAATTTATTTTACCCCGCCGTTTTGATAGTCATGGAAAGATTAGATATGAATTAGAATAGTTTAGAGATTATGTGCGACATTCTCAAGATAAAATAATTATTTGGTTGCATATTTATTTTGAAATATAACCCTTTTTGCGTTATAGATTATAATTCATCCAATAGAGGTGGATTTATAGTATTTATGTAGTACCGGGTCACCCAGTTTCCTAGTAATAACATGTAGGCTTGTTAAGTTCACTAATAGCATGTTACCTTGAATTAAGTAAGTTTTACGTGCTAGTAGATGGCCCCTTGATATTACATATTCAAGATTGGATGATGTGCATCCATGTATATTTTGAGAGTTGATCAACTAAAAGACCCTCGAAAACATTAAAGGGTGTCGGAGGACGCAAAGGCGGCAGTCCAAAAAAGAAAGCGGTCACCCGGTCCGTCCGAGCCGGCCTCCAGTTCCGGTTGGATGAATCGGCCGTTACGCCCAACGACTAGGTCGTGGAGCACCCGTGTACATGGCAGCTGCTCTCGAATATCTAGCAGCTGAGGTTCTGGAGTTAGCTGGAAATGTGGCGAGGGACAACAAGAAGAACAGGATCATCCCTCGGCACGTGCTTTTGGCGGTGAGGAACGACGAGGAGTTGGGCAAGTTGTTGCAGGACGTGACGGTTGCTCACGGAGGTGTGTTGCCGAACATCAACCCGGTGCTTTTGCCGAAGATGGCTGGCGGTGATAAGCCCGCGAAGGAGCCAAAACCGCTGTCGAAGGCTGCTAAGTCGCCGAAGAAAGCTGCTGCTGCTTGATTGATTGTTGGGTTTTGGTGGCTTTGTATGTAATTTGTCTTTAGGGGAATTGGGATGTTGAATTTTAGGGTTGATAGTTTGGTTGGTTTTGTTGAGGGCCCGCCCAGCCTGTTAGTTTATTTTATTATTATGATTATGAAAATGTTCTCGGAAAAAAAATTTAAATAAAATATCTCGTATTGATCTTTTTCAATACTTACGCTTCTTAATGCGTCGTTGATATTAATTTTTGTATATATGCATGCGTAGATGCAAGCAACATACGTCTTGAACATTTTTTAATACCATAATCAAACTTGAAGCCCTTCATTTCTCCCTTCTCAGGAAATTCAACACAAGTTAACATGCATATATTGAATAATTTATTCTATATGTCGTGAAAACTAAAACGTGTTTTCTGAACTGTAAGTTTTGAGCTTTTTGTACAATTGTTTGCAAAATGGATGGCACAATTTTATTGAGCATAAATAATAACATATCCAATTAGCTATAAACACATTAAGAAGAACATTTCTATCATGTAAAATTGTAAATGTAATGGAGTTTTAGCTAATGTTAAACGTCGTCATAACAGCTGTAATATAATTAGCGTATGGCATGTGCAATATTAATATAACTATTTCATGGTAGAAATTTATATGCCATAATGATTAACTTATTGCTTATCATGGCAATACGAGAGGTTGCACAAGAAACACCATGCTTGTATCAACAAGGAATTTATGAAAATGAAATATAAAAGTAATTCAAACTAGTTACAACATT
This sequence comes from Misopates orontium, assembly GCA_946800315.1. Lineage (NCBI taxonomy): Eukaryota > Viridiplantae > Streptophyta > Magnoliopsida > Lamiales > Plantaginaceae > Misopates > Misopates orontium. Next base: position 42,707,889 of record OX326950.1, read on the forward strand.
TTATAATGTTTCTAGAATATGTTGAAAAGCGCTTGAAATATCGGATTTTTTTATTTGTATTTAGTGGATCAAAATATGCATTAACTTCTACATTTTTAATAATCATATCGTATGATTTAATCTTATAATACACCAAAATATTAAATACACCTTACACCTAAAATAGACATTGCACTTAAATCACCTTATACACATACTCTCCACCAATATCATTTATAAAAACACATATTACATTTAAAACACAACGTACGCCAAAGTCACCTAATTAAAAGCAATTGCAGCTGACTCACCTAAAAAGCAAAAACTGCACCAAACTCACTTAAAAAGCACAAGTAGCATCACCTAAAAAATACAAATTGTACCTTACTCACCTAAAAAGCACAAAACTGCACCTAACTCACCTAGAAATACACAAACCGCAACCAAACTTATCGTACAACTTACACTTTAAACATACCCAACATCTAAATTACCGAAACACACACCAAACACACTAGAAATGCACACTATACTTAAATCATGTAGGTGGGTTAGCACTTCGAATGCGTAGGTGAAGGAAGCCGCATAGTTGAGAAATAAATTGGGTTAAATATTATCTAATTGAGATTGAGTTCATACCAAGTATTTGTGATAGATTTACCACAAATCTATAGTAAGTTTATTACCTATTTATGTAATAATAAGAGCAATAGATATGAAATCACCGAAAAACATTGTGAAGGATAATTATGTTTATGTTTTTAGACTTCTACCGAATAACATGCATGCCAAAATAAACTGAACCGTAGCAGCTCAATGGACATCACCACCCCAAACTAATCAATTAATTACCCCCAACAAACATATTTTTTTATGCAATCGTTACATGGATGGCGTGGTTCAACCAACTAGATGATTATAATTATTTCCTAATTATAGGCCTTAAACTCTTCGTATCTTCATTTCAACTGCATGGAACGCTATAATCTAATTGTATGCACCATTTAATTATTTAAAGTTAAGTGAAATTCTCAATTTTCTTAGATTTTTAAAAAGCCCATCTTCTAATCTATAGGCCCAACCCTAGGCCCAGTTACCTAATTACCCTCAAAACACCACTCACTTAAAATTTAAGCAGCAATCACTTAGCTGCCATTTTTTAATAGCTCACTCAATCTCTCTCAGACAAACATACTCAACCCACTCTTCTCATAGCACATCCACAGGTATTCTTCTTCATTCTTAAAACAAAATTATTTACTCTGAGCAGCTCTTTTAAAAAAAAAAATTTTACATTGAAATCGTCGTCTCATCAACTCTTATTTATCAAAATTGAGTTTATTTACCCTGTTCATCATCTAACTCAGGTTTATCAAAATTGAATTCATCAAAAAAAAAAAAAAAAAACTCAGGTTTGTTTTTTTTCTTTGTGAGTTATGATTTATTTCTTTTGATTTTTTAAAAAAATGTCAAGCGTTCTTTTTTAAGAATGTTTAAAAAAAGGGATCTGTTCCCTGAGGTGTACGAGTTCTACCTGTTTATTTTTTTCGCAAAGTACATAGTAAATTGAAACCAATGTTTTTATGTCATCATGAGCATCAAAGTTTTTGATTTTTTAGTTGGTCATCTATAGGATGACCTTATGGGTGAATTTAGTTAAATTTGGTGATTTTTACAAAGTTATCTTTTTCTTCTTCATCGCAAATATTTTTACCATACACACACACAGAGAGAATTTAGTTTAAAATTTGACTTGCTGTCACTTTCCCATCAAGTTTTGAAACGTAGCAACTTTTGATTTGATAAGAAACATTAAATAAAATTCTAATTCAAGACTTAATATGTGTCACACATGTTGCTAATGCTATTGCTCTTTATATTGCAAGGAGAAAGTTTCTGATGATACTATATTCTTTCCATAACTTTTTTCACTATCTTGTCAAATACTCAGATGGTCTTATTATGTTTCTTATATACTTTGCAGATCTTTAAGGACTTTCAGCTCTATTGTGCCGAGTTCTTCTACAGTCTGTAGTATTCCTCATTGATAACTAAAGATATGAAGCGCGGAAGGACATTGGAAAATAATGATCCATCAGGTCAGTCTTTTGGTGGAAGTTCTAGGTCTAGCGAGCCGATGGATGACATAAACCATCATCATGTTCCTATTCGTTATACTCCAGCTGGAAATTTATCTCGAAGTGTTCCGACAACTTCAGAAGTGTTGGCTAGAAATTCAACCATAAGATCAGGTTTAGTACTCGACAATTCAATGCCGTTTGGCTCCTCTAGCAGAAATGACATTATATACCCTTTGACAAATTCTGTTATTTTTTCAGGAGAAAGAGGTTATGGAGTCGGTGAGACAAGCTCCCTGGGACTTCCCGATCAAATCCTATTGATTTAACTGGAATACAGGGAAGTCAATATCCTATGGATTCTTCTTCATCGCGTGAGGCTGCTGGTACCAGTCGCAGGCAACGTCAATCAGCTCAAAGGTCAGTAGCATCCTTAGCGAATATGCCTGCTGATGGTACTAATCGTAGGCGTGCTAATCCTGGTGGTCGACGCAGACATAGACGGGTATGCTAACGCCATTTGTTTGTTGTTACACTCTAATATTCACGCTACAGGGAATAATACAAAACCTACCCCTTTGCTATTCCTAATTGGCTACCCCCTTGTATTATTCAAAAATTAGCAAAAATAACCCTACTATACTGATAACAAAATTTGTTTTTTTATTGTACCTATATGATGCATAAAGGATTAAAGTTCAAACTGAATTATAAATATAATTTTTATCATAAGTTTTGAAAATAACATGACTTCCTAGACCTGTAGAAACAAGAATTTGGTCTTGATTATCTTTCTTATGTTTCTAAATATTTCTAAAACAATATCGAAAAATTATAAGAAAGTTTATCATAGTTTTTTGAATAACTATACATTTGATATAAAGTTTTGATGAATAATGATTGTTAGTTATAGGTATAGCAAATTAAAAATACACAAAGAAATTGGAAACACCCGAGTCATATATTGGTCTACCTCACATGTTAAAACTACGTGAGGTAAGTGTAATGACATCTTGCCAATCAACAAAATCCCTCATCAAACTTATGTACCCAAAAGACCGTAATTATACAATCATAGCAATAACCAAATATATGAAAAAGACGATGAAAGCACAATAACAAACTACTTCATACTACCTAATAAATAAGCCTACATGTTGCTTACAAATTCTATCGGATAATATCCTCCACAAGGCTCGGATTCAACAACCAAAGTCTACCAATTTTTTTTTTCTTAATTCACCACAAGGTGTGGCGTCCATTGACGAGACGATGCAAAAAAGTCGCTGAGGATAGTTTGGTCATGTGACGAAGACATGTAGAAGCACTAATACTCCGTGTTGAGACCCTTGATCTAGGGCAAACTCATACGACCGAAGAAAACATGGATGAAAGTCATGCAAAACAACATGAAGCTTAGAAACCTAAATAAGGATGTTTTACTTCATTGTAACAAGTGGAGAAAAAAAATTCATATGTTCAACTCGATGTGGTTCTCTTTTAATTCGTATGGTCTCCCCCAATTAATTGAAATTTCATGCTTGATTGTTGTTTCATTGTTCTCTTTAATGGTCAATTCCAATAGTCGAATTAACTTGATAACCAGTCCATCGAAAACCTTTGTCATTGCATATGCTTTAGCTTTAAAGCTTTGTCGCTGCGTAAGCAGTTAGCATTTGTTATCACTACTAAGATACACTTTATTGCAATTGCTTAGTTTCTATATGAAGGAATAATCAAATGGTTAATGTTTATGAAAAAGTGTTTTATAGAACATATAAACACTTGGATTGGTCAGTTGATTTGCTTGTTTCAGTAAATATCGAATTTCTTTTCATTAGAAAATATACTAATTTTCTCTTGAAGAAATTTTACTATCTTCTTTTCGTGTAATTTTCTGCATGTGTCAAATGAGAATTTATGCATGCTTTGAAGTCCAAATCGGAAGAATGCTTTAACCCTTGATTTTTGATGTCTTAATTAAGTTACAGTCACGGACATACTTCTACAAGAATGTAAAAATCACCACAAATCTTGTATTTAAGAGTTAATGAAACTTAAAAGAGGGTGCATGTGCTACATGAACTGCTTTGGTTTTAGACCTTTAATTATTTTTCTGTTATAGGTAAGTTTGAGATCAAAAGAAGTAATAAATTAATCTTCCTTTACATTCACAATACCTTTTGTTTGTTTGATTTGAAAAATCAAGCCGTTACTTGTATTGACAATTGAACGTTTTGCTAGAACACTAAAGCAAATGGAGAAAGAAAGAAAGAAAGAAAGAAAAAAGGGGTAATGTATACCATGATCGTTGTGATCACAATTAATTTATGTATTAGAATTTGTAGCTGCAGTTATTTCATATATTTAACATTATAAAATGAACACGATCTTCATACAAGAAGGAGCGAATAGAGAAGATAAAACGAAAAGAACCAATTAAACTAAAGACACAATGAAGGACGATAGACCAATAACTATTCGCAGGAAGTAGCATTTCAAGCACAAATCAACATCTAGGTTTACAGTCACGATCGATCAATTATACAAACTGTATACTTCAACCAACATCATTAATCTAAAATTATAAACTTATGTAAGTTCCGAGTCGCATAATATGTGGAATAACTAAGTTTTTTATGATAGTAATACATCATATTCTTTATTTCCAAGGCTAAGGTATAAAAGCATACCACGCCCTGCCGCACTGAGTTTTTTGTGGCCTGTAGTTGCTTTCTCTTTGGTGCTTTCATTTGCTGCAACTTCTTGCTCAGCTGAAAAACGAAGAACTGAACGCACCAAAGCGGAAGCAGTTGCAGACCACAAAACTCAGTGTGGCTGCCCGTGGTATGTTGTAATACCTGTAGCCAAGTGTTGGTTGGAAACAAATAATATGATGTGTTACTATCATCAAACTTAGTTAATTATTCTATAAGGGCAACTTTTTTTCCTGTATCAAGTCAAATTATATGGTGGTATTATACATAATTATATATGCGACTTGGAACTCACATAAGTTTCTAATTCTAGTATACTTTTATCTTTCAGATAAATGATGTTAGTTGAAGTCTTCTGTTTATATAATTGACCGTTCGTGGTTGCAAACATAGACGTTGATTTTTGCTTGAAAATGCTACTTCCTGAGAATAGATGTTGGTTTATTCTCCTTCGTCCTTCATTGCGTCTTTAGTTCTCTGCCTTAGTTGGTTCTTTTGGTTTTATTCTCTCTAGTCTTGCTCTTTTTTGTGTTAAGGTTGTGTTCATCGGATAATACTTACTAGACAGTGTGTATAAACCACACAATAGGGATTGTGTCTTATAATGTTAAATATATTAAGTAACTGTAGCTACAAATATTAATACATAAATTAATTATGATCACAACGATCATTTAAGACTAGGCCTATGTACGTATTTTTCATGTTGTGTTTGTTTATTGTTATTTGGATAGCATGATAATGTATTACCTTTCCTCATCAGGATACTGCAGTGAATGACCCTTCTACAAATGGAGTTGCCGAGTTGCATGACAAACACAATGGTCTAAGGCTTGACGTCGATAATATGTCCTATGAGGTACTTATCTCCATTCAGTTATAATTTAATTTTTATATGTTAAATTCAAAAGGCACAAAAGGAGATTTTCATTGTTATTGCCAAAATTTCCATTTATATAATAGGAGCTATCACCAGTGGAAGAACAAATTGAGAACGTGGGTTCTGGACTGAGCGAGGAAGAAATTTTGGACTCTATGCACGTGTGGATGTATGGAGGAGTTGAAGCCTCGTCAGACATGGAACTGTGTTGTATATGTCAGGTCGGGGCCATGACTTTATTATTTTCTAGAGAATATTACATTTGCACCTTTTAAGTGTTGGTCTAATTACACAAACCTTTTTTATCAAGTTTTAATGATCACATGCTCAGCATATGAAGCTTTAGAAGCACTAAAAAAATTAGTGGCTTCTATATCCTTACTTTCCCTGTTTCCTGCATATTAATCAAGAGGTTGTTGACGCTGAAGAAGTAGTTGCGGCGTTGGATGATTGTATGCATGAAATTATCTGTAAAACCATAGTAATCAAGTAAATCATGGTTTCGGGTGGTGGATCGAGCAGATTACCTTTACTCCTCCCCTCCCCCAAATAAAAGATGAAGATAAAAGTACACACAATAAAAAAAGAAACACCCTGATCATAGTAGGTAATGCAGCTTTGTTTAGCTTAAGAACGCTTATTAGTTCACCGAAGCATTTAAATAACTTAATGCAGCTTTGTCTCAAAATCCAATATATCGAACTCCGCTACGGTGTGTTGCAATATGTGCTCCTAGTGTGTTTTAGAGCATTAAACAGATGCATGAATATGAAGGATGAGCTAGACTAGTTGTCAATTATATGATCAACTTATTTCTTGAACTTCTTCTGGTCAGATATGATTTCTATGTTGATAAGGATTATCTTGAAAACAACGAATTCGACTTTTCAATAAGTTGCATCCCAACTAATGAAAGGCTTAAAGATGTTAGTTAAACCAATAAATAAAAGAAACAAAAGAAACAGGATACTAACGTATCTGCAAACTTGGAGCTTCCTTCACCTCTGATTGTCAGAAGGCGTTGCCATCCCGTAGGGGGTTAGGCAATGTTAGGCTTGTCAATCGCCCAAAGTCTACTTCCGTCCTTGATATTCATGCATCTGTTTAATGCTCTAAAACACACTAGGAGCACATATTCATGCAAGATGGAAGTAGAATTCGGGCGATTGACAAGCCTAACATTGCCCAACCCCCCAGCGGGATGGCAATGCCTTCTGACAATCAGAGGTGAAGAAAGGTCCAAGTTTCCAGATAGGTAAGTATCCTGTCTCTTTTGTTTCTTCTATATATTGGTTTAACTAACATTTTTAAGCCTTTGATTACTTGGGATGCAACTTATTGAAAAGCTGAATTCGTTGTTTTCAACGATAGTCCTTATCAACATAGAAATCATATCTGACCAGAAGAAGTTCAAGAAATAAGTTGATCATATAATTGACAACTAGTCTACTTCCATCCTTCATATTCATGCATCTGTTTAATGCTCTAAAACACACTAGGAGCGCATATTGCAACACACTGTAGCGGAGTTCGATATATTGGATTTTGAGACAAAGCTGCATTAAGTTATTTTAATGCTTTGGTGAACAAATAAGCGTTCTTAAGCTGAAAAAAGATTATCATGTTTGTTGTTTTATTCTGGCTCGTGGTATTTTTCTTCTCTCTTGAAACTTTCTGCATTACATTGAGTGGGTAATGGTATATATGCCAATGTTGAACTTGTCATTTCTTAATACTTCCTTATTTAACAAAAAAATAAAAATGGTTCCATGTCGAATGAATTGGCTATGGGGCCTGTTGATTTTGTGCGAAGTTATGCCTTTCGGTTTCTTTAGGTCAAGAATATTTATTTGGTTAAACATGCCTCAAGCTTGATGACAATCGCCTTCTTCATGTTAGAGTGAGTACAATGAAGCGATGTTTGAAATAGTTTGAGAATATTTATTTGTTGCAAGGATTATCTATTTTTCAGCTTGGAACTGTCACTGACTACTCTCTTGATGCAAATGGTAGCCAAGTAAGGATTAGTCACAGGTTAAATACTAGTTTATAATCAGGGGCGGAGCCAGAAATTCGGTTTAGCGGGGGCGAAATTATGTGAAGAATTTTTTTATAAGTATAAAAATTTATTGTTAATTTTTTTTACTAAATTAAAAATACCTTAAGAATTAGATACACATTAAATTGGAAGAGTGACTCTAAAATAACTTAATTATAAGTAAGATTTGTAAAAGATTTATTAAATCGAATAAATATATAGAAAGAACATTTTATAAAAAAGAGAAATATTGTATACGCTCCTCTGAGTTTTCTACTATTTGTGTTCACGTAAATATTAATAATATCTATGCATAGTTTAAGAATATATAAATTTATATATAAATTAATATCAAGATCCTATTCTTTCTTAATGTGTATTAGAAAAAATAGTTTTCTCTTTAATCTATGACTTTGTCTTCGTGAACTTTTTATCTAAAACATAGAAGTGCCATTGTAAATATTTTTAAGTGAAAGTTAAATCATCTTAAAGGCATAAAATATACACTTAAATGTGTTACCAAATATTTACCTTTGTTTTTACCTTTGTTTTATTTCCATATGAAAAGAGTAAGTAAGAGACAAGTAAGATAATTTTTCTTTAAACAAGTTACTAATAAATTATTAGAATATTAGGTAATTGAACAAATACAAAATAGAAAAAAAGTTTGGGTATGAAGTTAAACTACATTTTCAGACTATATAATATTAACAAAAGAAATATTATAATAGAAATACTTTTATATTCGTTTTCCTTTTTTGCCTATAAGTTTCACCTATTATTTCATGCTTGTACGTGTGTGTGTGTGTATGTGTATATATATATATATATATATATATATATATATATATATATATATATATATATATATATATATAGAGAGAGAGAGAGAGAGAGAGAGAGAGTGGATTGACAGATATCCGAAATTATAGTAGGTAATGCAGATAAGAATAAAAAGAATAAAAAAAGAAACACCCTGATCATAGTAGGTAATGCAGCTCTGTTCAGCTTAAGAACGCTTATTTGTTCACCGAAGCATTAAAATAACTTAATGCAGCTTTGTCTGAAATCCAATATATCGAATTCCGCTACAATTTGTTGCAATATGTGCTCCTAGTGTGTTTTAAAGCATTAAACAGATGCATGAATATGAAGGATGAGCTAGACTAGTTGTCAATTATATGATCAACTTATTTCTTGAACTTCTTCTGGTAAGATATGATTTCTATGTCTATAAAGATTATCGTTGAAAACAACGAATTCACCTTTTCAATAAGTTGCATCCCAACTAATGAAAGGCTTAAAGATGTAAGTTAAACCAATAAATAGAAGAAACAAAAGAAATAGGATACTTACATATCTGCAAACTTGGAGCTTCCTTCACCTCTGATTGTCAGAAGGCGTTGCCATCCCGCAGGGAGTTGGGCAATGTTAGGCCTGTCAATCGCCCAAAGTCTACTTCCATCCTTCATATTCATGCATATGTTTAATGCTCTAAAACAGACTAGGAGAACATATTCATGCAAGATGGAAGTAGAATTTGGGCAATTGACAAGCCTAACATTGCCCAACCCCCTGCGGGATGGCAATGCCTTCTGACAATCAGAGGTGGAGTAAGCTCCAAGTTTGCAGATAGGTAAGTATCATGTCTCTTTTGTTTCTTCTATTTATGGGTTTAACTAACATTTGTAAGCCTTTCATTAGTTGGGATGCAGCTTATAGAAAAGGTGAATGCGTTGTTTTCAACGATAATCCTTATCAACATAGAAATCATATCTGACCAGAAGAAGTTCAAGAAATAAGTTGATCATATAATTGACAACTAGTCTACTTCCATCCTTCATATTCTTGCATCTGTTTAATGCTCTAAAACACACTAGGAGCGCATATTGCAACACACTGTAGCGGAGTTCGATATATTGGATTTTGAGACAAAGTTGCATTAAGTTATTTTAATGCTTCGGTGAACAAATAAGCGGTCTTAAGCTGAAAATAGATGATCATGTTTGTTGTTTTATTCTGGCTCGTGGTATTTTGCTTCTCTCTTGAAACTTTCTGCATTACATGGAGTGGGTAATGGTATATATGCCAATGTTGAACTTGTCATTTCTTCATACTTCCTTATTTAACTACCAAATAAAAATGGTTCCATGTCGAATGAATTGGCTATGGGGCCTGTTGATTTTGTACGAAGTTAGCCTTTCGGTTTCTTAGGTCAAGTATATTTTTTTGGTTAAACTTGCCTCAAGCTTGATGACAATCGCCTTCTTCATGGTACGGTGAGTACAATGAAGCGATGTTTAATATAGTTTGAGGATATTTATTTGTTGCAAGGATCATCTATTTTTCAGCTTGGAACTGTCATTGACTACTCTCTTGATGCAAATGGTAGCCAAGTAAGGATTAGTCATAGGTTAAATACCAGATTATAATCTGGGCGGAGCCAGGAATTTGGTTTAGCGGGGGCGAAATCCTGTGAAGAATTTTTTTTATGAGTATAAAAAATAATTGTTAATTTTTTTTATTAAATTAAAAATACCTTAAGAATTAGATACATATTAAATTGGAAGAGTAACTCTAAAATAACTTAATTATAAGTAAAATTTGTAAAAGATTTTTTAAAAAGGAATAAATATATAGAGAGAACATTTTATAAAAAAGAGAAATATTGTATACGCTCCTCGGAGTTTTCTACTATTTGTGTTCACGTAAATATTAATAATATCTATGCACAGTTTAAGAATATATAAATTTATATATAAATTAATATCAAGATACTATTCTTTCTTAATGTGTATTAGATGAAATAGTTTTCGCTTTAATCTAGGACTTTGTGTTCGTGACTTCTTATCAAAAACATAAAAGTGCCATTGGAAAGATTTTTAAGTGAAAGTTAAATCATCTTAAAGGCATAAAATATACACTTAAATGTGTTACCAGATGTTTACCTTTGTTTTATTTCCATATGAAAAGAGTAAGTAAGAGACAAGTAAGATAATTTTTCTTTAAACAAGTTAATTATTAGAATATTAGGTAATTGAACAAATACAAAATAGAACAAAAAGTTTGGGTATGAAGTTAAACTACATTTTCAGACTATATAATATTAACAAAAGAAATATTATAATAGAAATACTTTTATATACGTTTTCCTTTTTTGCCTATAAGTTTCTCCTATTATTTCATGCTTGTACGTGTGTGTGTGTGTGTGTGTGTATATATATATATAGTGGATTGATAGATATCCGAAATTATAGTAGGTAATGCAGATAAGAATAAACAGAATAAAAAAAGAAACAGCCTGATCATAGTAGGTAATGCAGCTTTGTTCAGGTTAAGAACGCTTATTTGTTCACCGAAGCATTAAAATAACTTAATGCAGCTTTGTCTCAAAATCCAATATATCGAACTCCGCTACAGTGTGTTGCAATATGTGCTCCTAGTGTGTTTTAGAGCATCAAACAGATGCATGAATATGAAGGATGAGCTAGACTAGTATTCAATTATATGATCAACTTATTTCTTGAACTTCTTCTGGTCAGATATGATTTCTATGTTGATAAGGATTATCGTTGAAAACAACGAATTCACCTTTTCTATAAGTTGCATCCCAACTAATGAAAGGCTTAAAGATGTTAGTTAAACCAATAAATAGAAGAAACAAAAGAAACAGGATACTTACATATCTTCAAACTTGGAGCTTACTTCACCTATGATTGTCACAAGGCGTTGCCATCCCGCAGAGGGTTGGGCAATGTTAGGCTTGTCAATCGCCCAAAGTCTACTTCCATCTTGCATGAATATGTGCTCCTAGTGTGTTTTAGAGCATTAAACAGATGCATGAATATGAAGGATGGAAGTAGACTTTGGGCGATTGACAAGCCTAACATTGCCCAACCCCCTGGGGGATGGCAACGCCTTCTGACAATCAGAGGTGAAGTAAGCTCCAAGTTTGAAGATATGTAAGCATCCTGTTTCTTTTGTTTCTTCTATTTATTGGTTTAACTAACATCTTTAAGCCTTTCATTAGTTGGGATGCAACTTATAGAAAAGGTGAATTCGTTGTTTTCAATGATAGTCCTTATCAACATAGAAATCATATCTGACCAGAAGAAGTTCAAGAAATAAGTTGATCATATAATTGACGACTAGTCTACTTCCATCCTTCATATTCATGCATCTGTTTAATGCTCTAAAACACACTAGGAGCACATATTGCAACACACTGTAGCGGAGTTCGATATATTGGATTTTGAGATAAAGCTGCATTAAGTTATTTTAATGCTTCGGTGAACACATAAGCGTTCTTAAGCTGAACATAGATGATCATGTTTGTTGTTTTATTCTGGCTAGTGGTGTTTTGCTTCTCTCTTGAAACTGTTCTGCATTACATGGAGTGGGTAATGGTATATATGCCAATGTTGAACTTGTCACTTCTTAACACTTCCTTATTTAACAACAAAATAAAAATGGTTCCATGTCGAGTGAATTGGCTATGGGGCCTGTTGATTTTGTGCGAGGTTATGCCTTTCGGTTTCTTTAGGTCAAGAATATTTATTTGGTTAAACTTGCCTCAAGCTTGATGACAATCGGCTTCTGCATGTTAGGGTGAGTACAATGAAGCGATGTCTGATATAGTTTGAGAATATTTATTTGTTGTAAGGATCATCCATTTTTCAGCTTGGAACTGTCACTGACTACTCTCTTGATGCAAACGGTAGCCAAGTAAAGATTATTATAGGTTAAAAACCAGATTATAATCAGGGGCGGAGCCAGGAATTTGGTTTAGCCGGGGTGAAATTATGTGAAGAATTTTTTTTATAAGTATAAAAAATTATTGTTAATTTTTTTTTGCTAAATTAAAAATACCTTAAGAATTAGATACACCTTAAATTGGAAGAGTAACTCTAAAATAACTTAATTATAAGTAAAATTTGTAAATGATTTATTAAAACCGAATAAATATATAGAAATAACATTTTATAAAAAAGAGAAATATTGTACACGCTCCTCGGAGTTTTCTACTATTTGTGTTCACGTAATTATTAATAATATCTATGCATAGTTTAAGAATAAATAAATTTATAGATAAATTAATATCAAGATATTATTCTTTCTTAATGTGTATTAGAAAAAAAAAGTTTTCGCTTTAATCTAGGACTTTGTCTTCGTGAACTTTTTATCTAAAACATAGAAGTGCCATTGTAAAGATTCTTAAGTAAAAGTTAAATCATCTTAAAGGCATAAAATATACACTTAAATGTGTTACCAGATGTTTACCTTTGTTTTATTTCCATATGAAAAGGGTAAGTAAGAGACAAGTAAGATAAATTTTCTTTAAACAATGGGTGCGAATCCAAGAAGGAGAGAAATGTGGAGCGGTGTGATTAATTCAACAAGAAGTAGATTAGGGGGTTTGAATACACACGAATTATCTTTTGGTGGACGATTAGTTATTCTTAATTCGGTGTTAACAGGTCTCCCGACATATATGTTCGCTATGTATAGGGCTCCCAAGGCGGTAATTAATAAGTTGGTTGGACTTCATAGAAATTTTTGTGGGGAGGGAATGAGAATAATAGGAAGATGGCTTGGGTTAAATGGGATATTGTGAGCAAAAAGAAGTGTAATGGAGGTTTGAATGTTAGACATCTGGAAAATTTTAATATTGCTATGTTAGGCAAATGGCAATGGAAACTTTTGGTGGAGGAAGATGCTCTTTGGAGGAAAATAATAAAGTCAAAGTATGGAGGTAATCTGAGTTTTAATAGAGAACATAAAAAAGAATCTATTTGGTGGAGGTATTTGAAGAAACTTGACCTTGCTCCCTCAAATATGGGATGGCTTTCTGATGGCATTAGGAAAGCTATTGGCAACGGAAGTTCGACAAAATTGTGGAAGGATAAATGGGTGGGGGTCGTCCGATTGTCGGTGAGATTTAATAGGATGTTTTTAGTGGCGAATAATAAGGAAGCTACAGTGCAGGAAATGGGTCAATGGATCATTGGTGAATGGAACTGGGTTTGGGGTTGGAGAAGAAGACTTTTCCAATGGGAAGTTGAACTTTTCGACGAACTTAGAGCAGTTCTCTCTAATGTTCAGATTTGTGCCCAAACTAGAGATTTATGGAAGTGGGTTTGGGATAGCAAAGGAGTGTACTCAGTCAAGTCAGCGTATGAAGTGCTAAGAAGGAATGAAGAATCCGAAGGAGATTCGCAATTGTTATGTTTGCTGTGGGATGTGAAAGCACCGTTGAAGATTAAGGTGTTTGCCTGGAAAGTGATTTGGAACAAACTTCCAATTAAAGTGAATTTTAAGAACAGGGGAGTTTTGTCGACTAATCGTAACTTGAAATGTGTGATGTGTGGGAAGATGGATGAAGACAGAGATCATTTGTTTTTTGTGTGCCCAGTAGTGTATGCGGTGTGGATGGAGATAGCGGAATGGCTTGGGATATCAACAGTGTTTCATTGTGGTATGGAAGCTCAATGTAAACAGGTTAGAGAACTATTTTGTTGCCAAAAAGGAGCAGATTTGGGGTTACACATTTGGATGGTGGTAGTCTGGGCAGTGTGGATCAAGAGAAACAAAGTTAATTTTGATAACGAAGAGGTGGAAATCGATAACTTAGTTGAGACGATTCAGATGAGACTATGGTATTGGTACAAAGTTCAAACAAAAGGATTCATTTACTCGTTCTTTGATTGGGTTAATAATCCTAGAATCTGCTTTGGGGGTGTGTAAGATTTCTTCTTTTTGAACCTTGCTGTGTAATGTTGTTTGAGTACTGCTGGTACTCAATTTTTTAATAAAATGGTTTATTTGCTGATCAAAAAAAAAAGTACTAATAAATTATTAGAATATTAGGTAATTGAACAAATACAAAATAGAAAAAAAGTTTGGGTATGAAGTTAAACTACATTTTCAGACTATATAATATTAACAAAAGAAATATTATAATAGAAATACTCTTATATACGTTTTCCTTTTTTGCCTATAAGTTTCTCCTATTATTTCATGCTTGTAGGTGTGTGTGTGTGTGTGTGTATATATATATAATGGATTGACAGATATCCGAAATTGAAATTTGAGCATAATCTAACCTATATCATACCCCTAAATATCAGACAAAATCTTATATCAGTATAAATCTTCTGTTGTTTGCAACTTCAAATTAAACAGCAATATTATTCCACATAAATCTCCGTTTAGTTTAGAAATCTAAATTGTAACTTAAAACTTCATTCATTTGTATATAAAGTATAAACTAAGAACTAACAATATATCCATACTACTATAGTATAATATATAATATATACTGTAAAGTATAATATGAATATATATAAACTACATATTTATACTATAAACCTATAAGGGGTGGGGTGGGAGCAGAGGGGGCGAGGGCCCCCAATGCTCCCCCCCCCCCCCCCCCCCCGCTCCACCCCTGATTATAATATCGCATTTGCATGATTACATGATTGTTTCATAAAATAGTCTATTCTTAATATGAATGTTTTGCCTTATAGAGAGGTAGATTATATTACCTATGTAGTGTCAACCCGGTCCAATTGGTTCTGGATGACTGATAATTCAATAAGCTTATTAAATGTACTAATTAATAGCATGTCATTTTGAATTACATGCCCTCATAAGAGTGTATTAGATTCTACTAAATTGCAGTTGAAGTTCCGTTTTCTGATGATGTGCTAGGATAGTGGAGATCCATGTATAGTTACTTTATGAGGTTTGATCAAATAAGTGACCATTTCGAATAATAGGAAGTTAAATCTTTATAATTAGAATTCAAGACTTGCTATATGAGCTCAAAGAAATACCAAGATGGATCAAAATTCAAAACACAATTTGCTGTTAGTTCTCTTAAGAATAAAGAGGAAAAGAAGAAAGATAGAAGAGAAAAATTACGTTTGCATGTTTGTTACAAAATAAGGAAAAAAAAAAAAGGTTGGCGGTGTGGGTCACGGGGATTAGGAAGAACCGAAACTCAAATAAAGGCAAAATAACATGATTATTAAAGAACAAGAACTAACCATATAACACTCAAAAATCAAAAACATTACTCAGCTATATTACCTTTTTCAGAGAAGAGATTCTGCATGTTACGACATCCACCGACTCTAATATGTAATACCATAGACAAAAAACAGACGAACTTCCCTCTATCGCTTATGACCTTTACACTTTAAATCCCAAAAGCCAAAAAAAATAAAAATCGTCACTCGGTATAAAAATTGACGCTCCTTTATTTTTCATTTAAAATTTTTCTTGAAGGGAGAATATTAAGTAAAGTATCTTAGATTATTTCTCAACATATGTGAGACACTTCTTAACACGTCCCTCACGTCTAAGTCGATATTAGTTTTTGTCTACACATGAGCAGATAGCGAGCTCGACAGAGATCTTGAATAGTTTTTGATATATGCTACTATCAAAATTCTTTTTTTTATAGGGGTTTCAGTTTCTATTAATGTTAACTTATAAGTAATTATACAATTATATATATATATATACATACATATATATATATATATATATATATATATATATTACCCTTTGTACTCTTTTCTTAATAACATTTCTTTGTCCTATGAAAAGAACTCCAGAGATTTAAAAATAGTATTCGTTGTCATTTCCAATTGTTGGAATGAAAGGCCCCGAAAGTTGAAGTATATTAGCATGTAATATTTGAACTAATGTGAAAAAAGAAAATCGTGAAGAAAGTATACTGTTGTATATATGGTTAAAACAAAATTCGAAGGACTAAATAGTTTATTACATCCTTTTTAACAACTATACCATGACAGGGAACTAAACCGTGTTTTCTGAACTGTAAGTTTGGGTTTTGTTTGCAACACGGATGGTTCAATTTTGTTGAGCATAAAAGAAAACGTGACGACTGGGGTCTGGGGTGGACAAAAGCTATGTAAATATCGAGAGGAAACATTTCTTTCGTGTAAAATTGTAAAAGTAATTGCGTTTTAACTACTAAAGTCCAATGTCTAAACAGCTGTAATAAAATTACTGTGTGCAGATATGGTAGAAATTTTATTACTTAATTTAATGATTAATATTTGCTTAGTTAACCTCGGGTAAAGCGTGAGGTTGCATGAGAAACACAATACGTGTATCGATGAACTCGTGGAAACTAAGCGTAAAGTTATTTCTAAACTCATTGCAACTATTTTTATAATGTATCTAAAATTTGCTGAAAATCTCTTGAAATATACAATTTTCTTATTTTTTTTAGCAGGATGAAACATACGCCGAAAATCAAAACTTCAATTCTTATATTTAAACATTATATTTAGTGATTTAACGTCCTTAAGAATATACTGAAATATTAAACATGGTAATCCTTAGAGAACAAATAATGTTTGTTCAATTGATTTCAGGATCCCTCACCTAACAAGTATTAATATCACCAATTATGTGGCATTTGACTATTTGGTTTTCCTTAACAAACATTATATGGAGACCGGGGATGCAAACAAATGTTTAGATCATTACATGCAACGTAAAGTAAAAGTAGTCACGTTTCCTACAAAGATATATAATAAAGACAATTGAAATATATGATAACAACTGTATGTAAACTAAAACTTCATGCTCTCGGTTTTATCACACGCTCATTTCGATATTTATCAGCGTAATCGTAAAATTCGAATATTATTTGGAAATTTAATTTTGTTTACTACCCACGTATATTGTGCACCAATGTACTAATTGAATAACATTAACGCACTACTATTAATTAATATGTTTGAGGATCCACACTTTTTGACACGATTCTAACATTTTATTTCAATAATCAGAATGCTCGTCTTTATGAACATCAACAAATCTTCTCGTACATAGATTTATATTATGTAATAATTAAAACGTAAAGATGTAAATGTTTGTTTCTCTAATTAACTATAATGTAGTAATGTGCACTTATATTCCACCACCTGTTATGGAGTGTGTATCTTAAATCTAACAGTGACATAGGAAATAGTATTACACTATTTTGTAAATAAGATTTAACAATATACTTAAATAAGCCTAAGGTATGCGAGTTCTCTAAGAGGATTTGGCAATTTACCTCCATGTGTTATGCTCATTCGGCAATTTACCTCACTGTGAAAAATGAATAGGCAAATTACCCCCCTGTGATTTCAAGATTTGGCAAATTACCTCCTTATAGAGGGAGGTGTAGTTCACTTGCTCAAATTTGAGAGTGGAAATGGTTTTTTTAGGCTAAAATGACAATTATACCCTTTATTTCTAAAAAAATATGCAATTTTTTGGTTTAATATTTTAACTTGTAAAAAAATGCAAAAGTTAAAACTAAAATTTAAAAATAAGTTATGATTTTGTAATATGTATGTTTTATAATATTTTTCATACTTTTACTTATAATCTTTTAAAGAAAGGTTATAATCAAATTCGAGATTACAGAAAAGAAAATATTAGAAATAACAAGGGTATTTTGGACATTAAGTATAAAAAATACACTAAAAAAATTTACAGGGGGTGGTGTACCAATTTTTAAAATCACAGGGAGGTAATTTGCCTATTTATTTTTCACAGGGAGGTAATTTGCCAATTTGACAAAACACAGGGAGGTAAATTGCCAAAAACCCGTTCCCTAATTCCGAAAGCCACTTACTTGATACAGGATCTGATCAAAAAAAAAAACACTTACTTGATACTGTGAATATGTGAAAACCACATTAATTAGTGGTGAGTATCATTGAACGTATATATAAAGAGTACAAAGTATGGCAAACTCTATCTACAAGGAAAACTAATCAAAACAAATATTCTAAAGAGATATAGAAATATTCTAAAGAGATATATAAGGAAGATCAATTTTTATCCGTAATACCCCCCGTCAAGCTAAGCGTGGGACAAGGAACGACGCGAAGCTTGGAGCTAAAAAATGTGAAGAGTGGTTTGGACAAACTTTTGGTGAAAACATCAGCAATTTGAAGATGAGTAGGGATGTATTGCATGGAAAGTTTGCCCGCACTAATAAGCTCACGAACAAAATAATAATCCAGATCAATGTGTTTGGCACGCTTGTGAGCAACTGGATTATTAGAAAGAAATATAGCACTCTTGTTGTCGCATAAGAGAACAGGCGACGAGGAAAGCACAACACCAAGATCAAGAAATAAGTGAGATAGCCAAATAACCTAGAAGCGGTGTTAGCTAGAGCACGATATTCGGATTCACAGCTAGACCGAGAGACGGTCGGCTGTTTCTTTGCACTCCAAGAAACGAGATTCGGTCCGAGGAAAATGGAGTAACCGGAAGTAGAGCGACGCGTCTCCGTGCAGCTGGCCCAATCAGCATTCGAGTAGGCAAGAATGGAAGGAGTGGAATTTCCAGAAAATCGTAAACCAAAAGAAAGCGTGCCCTTAACATAGCGGAGTATGCGTTTAACTGCCTGAAAATGATCATCCGTAGGAGATTGCAAAAACTGACTAACCGAATTAATGGCAAAGGTGAGGTCGGGACGAGTAATCATCAAATACTGCAAGGTACCTATAAGGGAGCGATACTTTGTTGGATCAAAAAAAAGAGAACCCGCGGCAGTTAAACGGTGACTAACAAGCATAGGAGTCGGCATAGGCTTGCTGTCAGTGAGATCCGCACGAGAGAGAATATCGTGAGCATATTTTGATTGGCTCAAAAATAAGCCATCGGAAGTATAGCGAACTTCCAACCCCAAAAATAAACTTAATTTGCTAAGATCTTTAATGGCGAAGTCACACTGAATGCGCGAGATAAGACGTTGAAGAAGAGACGAGTCATTGTCCGTAACAATGATGTCGTCAACACAAAGAAGAAGGTAAATGATGGCTGAACCTGAGCGAAGAACAAACAAGGAAGTATCCGCACGACTACAAGTAAACCCAAGTTTGAGAAGAAAGGCACTGAAGCGCTGAAACCAAGCACGAGCTGCTTGCTTGAGGCCATAAAGTGCTTTCTTGAGGCGGCAAACATGATCCGGATGACGAGAATCCGAATAACCCGGAGACTGCTCCATAATGACCGTTTCAGATAAAAAACCATTCAAGAAGGCGTTCTTTACATCAAGTTGGCGAAGCGGCCACTGATGCAAGACGACAAGAGATAGAACGACGCGAACGGTTGTTGCTTTGACAACTGGACTGAAAGTCATATGATAATCAAGACCCAAGACTTGAGTGAAACCTTGAGCAACAAGGTGAGCTTTGTGACGCTCAATAGAACCATCCGAGCGAAACTTCGTGCGAAATACCCATTTAGAGCCGACCACATTTGCATCAACTGGTCGTGGAACAAGGTCCCACGTGTTATTAGATTTGAGGGCTGCAATCTCATCGTCCATAGCCGCCAACCAATGTGGATGTTTAGCAGCCGATTTGAAACCTTTCGGCTCAGAAGTGCTGAAAAGAGCCGAGACCTGTCCAGAGGTGGAAGAATCAGCAATATAAGCAGGATATCGTGGCTTAAAAATTCCAGCACGTGCTCGAGTAACCATAGGATGAGAGGGAGGGACTGGAACAACCGAAGCTGGCGAAGGAGGCACGATAGCAGCAGCAACAGGCTGCTCACCAATGTCGACCACGGGACGCTGCTCATCAGAGCAAATCGGACAAGGCTGCGGCAAAGAAGGTTGGGAATCAGCAGGGAAATCGGCAGGGAACGGTGAGCGAGATGGCGCAACACCTGAATCGGTAAAAGTGCTGTAATCCAATGCCGAAGGCGATTGAGACGAGGAAGAATCCGAAAAAGGAAACGAAAACTCGTCAAATTTGGCATGGCGAGTAATATAAACTCGCGAAGTAGACGGATCCAAACAGCGAAATCCCTTGTGATTTGAACTAAAGCCAAGAAATATGCACGCACGATTGCGGGGTTCAAATTTGTTCGAATTTGATGCACGGAGACAAGGATAAACCCGACAGCCAAATGGATGAAAGTTTGCATAGTCCGGAACGACACCAAATAGAATTTCAAACGGGGAAACACCGCCAAGAACTGGAGTCGGCAAACGATTAATAGTATAAGTAGCACTGCAAAAAGTCTCAACCCAGAAAATAGATGGAGCATGAGAGTGAAAAAGCATAGCCAAACCAGTTTCAGTAACATGCCGGTGTTTGCGTTTTGCCCAACCATTTTAGGCAGGAGTATACGGACATGAGAGGCGATGATGAATGCCACAAGTTCGCAAGTGATTTTTAAACCGAATGCTTGTGAATTCACCACCTCCATCACTTTGAAACATTTTAATGCGACAAACGAATTGATTTTCAACAAGTTTCTGAAAATTCATAAAGACATCAAAAAATTCGGATTTGGTGTGCAACGGATATAACCAAGTAAAACGAGAGTAATCATCCACAAAAAACACATAGTAACGAAAACCAGCATTGAAGTAATAGGGCATGTCCCCAAATGTCACAATGTACTAAATCCAAAACGTGCGAAGATCGCTGTTCATTAACAACAAATGGTAAACGACTACTTTTCGCTAATTGACAAGTAGAACATAAAGAAGGACTAGGGAGCAAGGACGTAACAGACAAATGTCCGTGTTTATTTAATAAAGAGATAACTTTATGAGCAACATGACTGAGCCTAGCATGTCATAACTCAAAGGAACCAGTGAGATGACCACGATGGACAGCGGAAACAAGAGCCAAATGTCCCTTCTCCAAAACATAAAGTCCCCCTTCACGACGGCCTGTTGCTAGTAAAGTTCCTGTCACTTTGTTCTGAACGTGAAACGAATCATTAGTAAAAATAACCTCAACAGGATAATCGTGAGTTAATTTACTGATAGACAAAAGATTCTTGGTAAGATGTGGAACAACGAGCACATCAGAGAGATTAAAATCGTGAGATATATGGCGAGAACCAACATGTGAAATTTGTAGCGAAGTGCCATTACCAACAACAACGCGATGCTTACCCTGATATGGAGCAGCAGAGTCAAGATTGCCAGAAGACGATGTCATGTGTGCCGAGGCACCGGAATCAACATACCAATCAGACACATTGTTGTTGGAGACGGAACAAGAAGCATTAAAAGCTTCGGCCAAATTTGCAGCGCTAGGATTTGCATCACGATCATAATGCTTGCGACAACGATCAGCAGTGTGGCCTTCAATTTTGCAAATTTGACAACGAGGAATATAGTTCCGTCCATTGTTCCGACCACGACCACCACCACCACGACCCCCACCGCGACCTCCACCACGACCGCGGGAGAAGTTGTTAGAGGAATTGGAACGAGAGTTGTTGGAGTTGGAATGTGCCACAAAGGCTGCCGAAGCAGGAGTGGCATTCTCAATTGACTGTTGGAAAATCTCAAAACTCTCGGCCTTCGGAACAAGATCAGTGAAAGACGGCAGCGGTGAGAGGGCCATTTGTGCTGTCGAAAAACTCGAGAAATTTGGACCTAATCCTCGCAAAAACCAGTGAGCTTTGTCGGTATCATCAACGGGACGACCAATGGCCGCTAGTTGATCACAGAGAGATTTGAAATCTCGGGAGAATTCAGATACAGTATGACTCCCTTTCTTCATGAGTAAGGCGAAGCTCGCGTTGCTTGGAGTTATGACTGAACGCGGCTTCAAGCGCCAACCACACCTGTCGGGAGGTGACACAGCCAATAGCCTCGGCCAAAGCCTCTTCCGTAAGAGAGGAAAGAGGAAGACTAAGCAGGCGTTGATCCTGAGCACGCCATTCAGAGTAAGCCGAATTGGGTGTAGGATCGGATGCACCATCGGTACTACGAATTGTGGGCGACGGGCATTGGATGGTTCCATCAAGAAAACCGAAAAGGTTTTGGCAAGAAAAGAGTGGAACGATTTGACTCTTCCAAAGAAGATAGTTTTTGGAAGAAAGCTTGATAGTGATCATGTGGATCATGGTGGAGTAGGGAAGAGAAGAGTCAGCCATGAGGATCGAAAAAGGAGTTTAAGAACCCTAATTTTTGGCTGATACTATGTGAATATGCGATAACCACATTAATTAGTGGTGAGTATCATTGAACGTATATATAAAGAGTACAAAGTATGGCAAACTCTATCTACAAGGAAAACTAATCAAAACAAATATTCTAAAGAGATATACAAGGAAGATCAATCTTTATCCGTAATAGATACAAGACATTCCTACACAAAAACCTGATATTATATATTTATTATTAAGCCATCATGTATTTTAATTACAGTTTCTTTCATTTCTCTCTTTTTATTTTGGTAATCAAATCAAAACTTGGCCATGATATATCAGTCATTAATTGAGAAACGAATAAACAAGATGAAGAATTGATAAAAGCAAGGAGGAGAAGAAATTTAGCAAAGTGGGACCCTCTAGAATTAGGAATTTTCTGCAATTTGCTTTTTTGTTTTGAAGCCTGTAACGGCATTTTTGGCTCATGATTGTATTTTGGTCTCTTCTCACTAAGTGACCAGAAAATTATGCTTTTGTATAAACCACCTTTGCCAACCCCTTCCCTCATAAATATGGGCTACCATAGTGATCTTTCTTATTAAACTTCTCTTAATTATATTCATACATAGCCATGGCTGAGGGTCTAGATAATAGCAACTTGTTTTGGGACAACAAAGAACAACCTTGGACATTTCCAAATTCAGAAGGTGAAGAAGATGTCACAAAATTAAAGCTAGACATAAGCATTAATAGAGAAGATGAGCAAAAGGATGATGATCGTGAAGACACACCGCCTAAAACCGCCGCCAAGGGGAAGAGAAGTGGTGATAATTCAAACGATAATTCAAATGAAGGGAAAGGTAAAGAATCTGATCATGAGCTGCATATATGGACTGAAAGAGAGAGGAGAAAAAAGATGAGAGATATGTTTGCTAGTCTTCATGAATTGCTCCCTCACCTCCCTCCTAAGGTAATTTCGTCGCAAGTCTATTAATCATAAATGTCTAGTTTCTTAAAAAGCTTAAATTTTTAGACGAGATGACAATTAGACGTGATGTTAGAGCTAATCAGACCGCCACTAAATTTCATCCTCTAGATTAATTGACAGTTTGACACCTTTGCTCATTTTCTAACAAAAATTTCATCCTCACACGTGTATATTTCAGGGTTAAAAAAAATCAGTAAAGGGACGCTTTCTTTTTCAAGTTTTAATTTCCATCTTGTATAATAGTTAATTATTCTTTTGGTTCTGTCAATTGGGTCGTTTTCAGAAGAATCTCTTGATTGAAGTCATGACTAGAGAAATACAAGAATTATCTGTCAATGTCAAAGTTCCATTTTAAGATTATACTAAACAAAGATTCGATTTCTTTTTCTCTTTCACCAAGTAAGCCACATTTTCAGCCTTCATCAGAAAGAAAAGAAAAGAAAAAATTGTACCTAATTTGTACACTATCTGCGCTCTTCCACTTTCAAATTTTGATAATTATTACAGTACTATGTAACAAAAATCTCCATTACAAGAAAACTATATACCTATCAATTAAATTGCTTTTTCTTTTCTGATGAGTATGTCCTATGTTTTTCTGATTAATTTCTTGACAATTTGTTTTGCCATTTATTTATGCAGACAGACAAATCAACTATTGTTGATGAAGCAATAACTTATGTCAAACAACTGCAGCAAACTCTTCAGAAACTTCAGAAACAAAAGCTTGAAAGGGTTGCAATTCCATGGAGGGAATCATTTTTAGCTGAGCGGGCTTCAACAAGTTGTTTACCAAACCCGAATATAAACCCGAACCCGTTATTTTTGGGTCCCAAATTTCCAGTCTTTACTAAGACATGGACTTCACCAAATGTAGTTATGAATGTTTCTGGCAGGGATGCTCACATCAACATTTGCGGGTCGAAAAAGCCTGGACTTTTTACGGGCATTTGCTTTTTGATGGAGAAGTACAAATTAGAGGTGATTTCAGCTCAAGTTTCATCTGATCAGAGTAGAAGCATGTACATGATCCATACTCGTGTAAGTTCAATAGTTTATCCTCTTTAGCACATAGTTTAATGTTTTTTTTATACCATTGGTACATTGAACTAAACTTAGGGTTTTTGATTTTAGTGAAAAACACAAAATTTGGTGTGTTTTAAGATTTGAGTGGCTGATTTAGATAAATTTCATGTTACTGTTATTAAGGTGCGTTTTGAAATCACTTATAAGAAGGCTTATTGGCTCTTTTGAGCTGATAAAAAATAATTTTTGAGTGTTTGTAATACTAATTTTTGTTTTTCCTTATCTTAAAAAAACTTTGAAAAGCATAATCCAAAGAAGCTTATTTATGTTGATTTTCAAACTACTTTTGAAAATATGGTATTTTAAGAAAAAATGACAGATATAGCAAAGGTTTGCGGACATTTCTGTTTTAAGTATCGCAAAGAAAAAGTTCACCACCGCTCTGAGTAGCCTGTTTAAAAGGTTTGCGGATATTTCTGATTTTTAGTGAAAAGTAACTTTATGTACTTTCAAACAAATTTTTATAAGCTTTTGTAAACACTCTCTAAATATAATTAGCTTTTACAAAACACATGATATGTGCATAAGATGGATGCATTTAAAGCAAAATTACGCCAACAGACACAGTAGAAACACAAAATTTGCACTGTAAAATTAATCATCTTCTTGGTATGTTGAGACATTAGCATGTTTTACTGCACATTGCTCGTGATTCATAATAACTAACGACGCGAGAGTTTTATTCAAATTTTCTAAAATTAATAGGTTACGGAGAACATGTACAATAACGTTTTAAAAAATTGTGAGCAACAAAAACTAAATGCTTCTCTAAATTAATCAACATATATATGTAACACTTTCTCACTTATATTTGTGGAATTTAGTAGCCATATTAGCTTTTGCATGTTACACTTACTATATTTATGTATTAGGCAAACGGAGCTTCTGAGCAGTTTCCTCAAGTGTTTTCAGTAGAAGAATTGTACAAGCAAGCTGCTGCAGAGATAATGCTGTGGGTAAATTCTTGATTTTGCTGCGCAGATGAAAACTCAGAAGGATTGTAACTAAATCTTTTTTAACGATTTTAATATGTAAAGCTACCTTTTTTGGTATGCAGAAATCCCTATATAGCTTCAAATGTTGGGTTTATTTTGGAACCTTAAGTAAGATAAATTTCAGGCATTTCTTTCAGCTCAATATCGTAAATTGTTTGAAGTCCTAGCTTTGCTGCATATATGAAAATATTTGCAGAATGCGGATATTGGAAGAAAAACAAAAATTGTGTCATGCACAAGATCCGTTGTATATTATTCATAACTAAACAAATGGCAATCCTCTCTACAAGCTTGAGCTTTTAGAAAGATGTCAATTCAATGTTTAGTATTAGAGCTAGGCCAAATAAGAGGTCGCGAGTTCGAATTCCACCACCACTCACTATCAGAAAAATATTGTCACGTATGTAACAAAGAGATTTACAGTCTGCATGTGAGAGGACACTCGCTTGGATATATATTATATATAAGACAATCTTCGGCCACAATTTTAACTAATTACTTGGATTATTCGATATGTGTATATATCTCCAAATTATGCAATTAATCATGTATTTAATTAATTTTTCCCATACTTACGCATATTTATTCTCAGAGACGTATATGAAAATGGTTTGCTCTTACCTAGGATATATTTATTAAAACTTGAATGTTTGAACTTCAATTTGTCTGGTTGTTATTCTAGATAGGGCTAGTACATCTTGATTAAATCAAATCGAATCGATCAAACTAGTTTGGATAATTAGATTCTGGTTGTGGGAAAAAGACAATTGTAAATCGAATCCCTTTAAACAATCGGATTCGATATTAATTGATTGATTTTGATTCGATCTGATTCTATTTCAATAATGAGCTTTTCATGTATGTATTTTAGTTTCGTAAAAAAAAAAGGCAACATAACGGCTTAAATTTGCGTTTATCTAGAGAAAACCTATATGAAACACTACAAAAATAATGTTTATTCTCTAATTCATCAATCAATGCAATTTTTTTTATCAACAATTAAATCAAAGATGATAATTTAAACATTAAGTTTTAATTTTGAATTCATACACTACTCGTTGCAAATCAATACACAAATAATAAAATATTAAATTCATACATAACTAAATATAAGAGAAGTTTTTTTTTTTTTTATCAGCGAAAAAGAAGATTTTATTAAGGCGAGTATAAGAGATACTCCACAAAGATTTCAAGCATCAAAACTCATAAACATTTGAGACATCATTAAAATTATCCATAGTGCAATCACATTCTCCGATCTAATTTTGGCTTCAATATGTAATGCTCTGATTATCAATTAAAGGCAAAGTCGCATTGGTTATTTTCATTCTCCCCCTCCTTAAAAGTATATTTACAAATCAAATATTATCTGTAGTATGAAAAGTAAATTATTTTATGTGCTATACCTTTATTTTTTTTAAAGTAAAAAAAACAACAATCAGATTTTTGATTTGATTCGGGGATCGACTTTTAAAATCAAAAACTTAATCAAAGTGGATTTCGATTATTTTGTGACAACCGAAAATTGGATCAAAGATTCGATTCAATTCTTAAATCAGATAGTTTGATCAATTTCGAAATGATTCAACCGATTCCATTATGTTTTACTCGTGCTCGCATTTTTGTTCTTTTGCACAAGTTGTTGCGTCTAATACAAATAAATTCTTCAGGAAAGGAGTTTGGTGTGTTGTTATTTGGACGTTGTGGTCAGCTCGGAACAAAGTGATTTTTGATGGTAATGTTGTTGACGTTTGGAGGGTAATGGGGTCAATTAAACTTCACTCATGGGCATGGACTAAGGCGACATTTCCTTTTCTTTTGTCGATTGGTGTATTACCCCTCGGGTTTGTTTAGCATGGAAAGGTGATGGTAGTTGATGCCTGGGGTCTGTTTGTTTTTCCGGTATCAAGTTTGTTTTTGTCGAAGTTTTGTACGGGGTGGAAGCACCCGTTGTGCTTCGTTTCTATATAAAATGCTTGCCTTGATAAATAAATAAATAAGTAAGTAAAAGTTATAGATTAATAGGAGCTTAAAGAGTCGAAATCAACTATTAAGTTCACAAGATATTCTAACAAGTCCGTTCAGTACTTCAGTAGATGAATGAAACTACGGACAAAAGTAATAATCAAAGTCATGTAATTATGTTTTATGCAGTGTTTTGAAAACCGGACCGGACCGGCCGGTTGAACCGGTTGGACCGGGGTCCGGACCCTTGTCCAGACACCGGTCACACCAGTTCGACCGGTTTGACCAACAAAACCAGTGAACCGATAGCCTTACCGGTTCAATGGCCGGTCCGGTTTTTAAAACATTGGTTTTATGAAGTTCTTGAAAGTTTTTAAGTTGTGGATTATTAGAAGTACATGCAATTGAGCTAGATCTTTTGAAGAAGCCTTTGTATATGAAAGGATGATTAATTCACTATATATGTCTTTGCATATGAATGAAGAAATTTAAATTTCGTATATATGATATTTTGCTGCTGCCGCAAACAAATGGCTGTGGGGACACTTTAAAAGACCTAATATACATTAGAAATTCATCAACAATTACTTAACTAATTTGATAATATAATCTACTCGAGTTTTTTAGTTTTCCTACTAGTGCCTGCTTGCCCAACCCTAACATATTTTTGTGATCGACTTAATGTACAATATATAGGATACGTAACGGTAATGTTAGACTAACCCTCATACATATATGTGATAAAGTCACGAGGTTTAATCGAAAGTTATGCATTATTTTCTTATTTATTTGCTCTATATATATCAAAGACTGAATAAGATTGAACTTCGTAATTTCTTGAACACTATCTTTATTTTCTTCTTTTTGATAAGAATAAAGTTGAAGAAAGTTTTATGACTGTCATATGTAACGAGGAAAAGAGGGTTGGCTTTGTGGATGAGGAGATTAGAAAGAATCAAATAAAAACAAATGAAGACAGAATATCATGATTACTAAAACGTAAGCTTTAGCAATATGGCTTTCAAAATTCAACAAACCGCTTCTCAGTTACAAAAAAACTTTAGCAGAAAAAGAGATTCTGCTAATTACAACAGCCACCGAGCTCCAATACGTCACGCCATAGACAGATAACAAAAAAGCTAGAAGAAAAGGAAAAAGAAAATGTCATTCCTCTTAGCTACCTCTATATTTTGATGATAATTCGACCAGTACATTTATTATTATCCTTTGAGTACGCTAAGCAAAATAGAAAAAACAACTTAAGAATTGTGAGCAATGTTTTGTGAAGAACACAAAATTCATGTATTCTTCACCTTGATGATTTTTTTTTCTTTTTCGTTATAAACAAATTTGTTGTACATCAATTACACCTAACAAAAGCCAGTAAAAATTGTCAAATAAGTTAAATTATTAGGACAATTTACTATGAAATAAATTGATCTCTTTCTTGTACTAAGAATTTTCATATTACATCAGAATACTTATTTATTAAATTCAAAGAAGGGTCAATTGCAATGACCCCCTTAACGGTTGGGAGGTTTTGCAATGTCCCGACCTTTCAAAATGAGCGATTTGCCCCTTAACATTTTATAAAATGTGGGGTTTGACCCTTTGAGCGTTGACCGAAGAAATATTCTGCCAAAGATTCGAAAACGTGTCAATCACTTGCCTGACGGAAGGGCATATTTTTCCGAACCATTTTGGTAGTTACCCCCTAACCTTTTTTTACCAACGTTTCCCCGTGAACTTTCTTGTCCTCCTCTTAACTTATTGAAATTTATGCACAATACCCCTAATGTATTGAAATTTATGCATTATACCCCTAACGTTAAGGAGGTGATCGCATTTGACCCTTCAAAGAAAGTTTGAGACACTGATCATAATAATCTCACAATAGCTGTGTGCCAAAAAATGAACGATGAAAATATTGAATGTGTCGTCTATATAGTAGATGATATAAAGAAACAACTGCAATGTAAAATAATTGAACAAATTGTATAGTCCTTTAATTTTGAGATAATTACAAAAATAATTATTATTTTCTTACAATTTACGAAAATTGTCATTTATTTCCAAGTAATAATCGATATTTTCTTTCATAAATTTGCAAATATAGTCATTTATCTTTAATCAGTAGTGTTTACTTTTTTTCTTCATTTTTATTTCTTAATTTATTTTTATGAATTGATTTCAATCTTCAAATAAGCAATTATTGAATTGTTTTTTATCTAACATTTTAAATATTAAGATTAATTAAATGCTAGATAAGAATTTAAGAAATTGATTATTTGATGATTAAATTAAAAAATCATAAAAATTAATCAATGACTAAAATTGAAGAAGAAGACGTAAATCACTGACATCTGGAGATAAAAAAAAAAAAAAAAAAAAAACTATATTTGTGAGTTATAAAGGAAAAAATACTAAATTGCGACGTATGGGAAGATAATAGATATATTGTTTTGTAAGTAAAGACATTTTTGCGACCATTCTAAAGTAAAATTATATTTTCATTTTTCGTGAAAAAGTATTTATGAATTTGCGTTGGCACCCTGTTACCGGCTCCAGTGTATCGAGTTACCATAAAAACAACAGAAGAACATAGGATCCTCGAAAACATATCATACGCATGCCTGATATGAGATTGTCGTTTTTAGTAACGACAAATATAAACAGTTATGTGTATTATATATATCACAATCTTCATAATATTCGACTAAATAGATTTGGTAAGTTGGTAATTTCATAGAACAAATTATCACTAATTTTTTACATAAGTATAATAAATATTTTTCTAGAAGACATATACTATCAATTGATGATAATGCAAGGTAACTAAATATCTCATAAGGGGTATTATATAGCAAAAGTTATTACCCAAAAATAAGAAGGTGAAGAATAGAAAAACAAAGAGGACCTTCAAGAGTGAAATCTCTTTTTTCTAATATGCTTTTGGTTTTGAAGGCTGTAACGGCACATGTCTCATGATTATATTTTGGTTTGTTGTCATTAAGTGTCCGGAAATTCATGCTTTACATATTCCTCCTTAGCCACCTATTTATATATACAAGCTACCATACTCAACAACCCTCAATTCTCTCCATATTCATACATACACTTAGTTAATTAGCCATGGCTGAATTAGGTTTTAACTCGATATGGGACGACGAACAACCATGGATTTTGCCAAATTCGGATGGAGAAGAT
Source organism: Misopates orontium (assembly GCA_946800315.1). Classification (NCBI taxonomy): domain Eukaryota; kingdom Viridiplantae; phylum Streptophyta; class Magnoliopsida; order Lamiales; family Plantaginaceae; genus Misopates; species Misopates orontium. The sequence continues at coordinate 42,738,774 of OX326950.1, forward strand.
GGTGGGGAAAAATTGAACTTAAACATACGAGCAAACTGCAAAAGATGATCATGGAGAAGCGATGCCCCCGCCTGCGGCAAAGGGGAAAAAGAGGAGTGCTGAAGATAACAAAGGTGGTGGGGAATCTGATCATGAGGTGCATATATATACTGAGAGAGAGAGGAGAAAAAGGTTGAGGAATATGTTTGCTAGTCTTCATGAGTTGCTTCCTCATCTATCCCCAAAGGTAGTTTAGTTTCATGTTCTAAATTTTTTTTTTTTTTTTTTGGTGATCGACAAACGAAAAAATTTATTGAGGAAAAGAAGGGGGAGTGCGAGACATTCAGCCCCTGCAAAGGTTACAAATCAGCCGCTTAAGCAATCCAGAGGAAAGTTTCATATTCTAAGTTCATATATATATCTTTTCAATGAAGACATCTTGAAAAAACTTAGCAAAAGATTTCTAAATCCATGGATAAAATTTCTAAACATTTTCCTATGAAAAGTATTAACATATTCTTTTTAATTTCCATCGATAGAAAGGAAACTTAAAGATGCTTTTCAAACTTATGACAAAAACTATTTCCTAATTTTTCAGGAACAAGGTACTTGGGAAACCCTCAAAACCTGAAACTGAAACTTAATCCATGATTTTTCACCTTTATTTGTTCTTTGGACGGCAAACTGAAAGAGACATTTTAATCTCTTAGCAACAGCTATTTTCATGATTTTCCTGAAACAAATCGAGAAACTCTCAAACAAATCAATTTTTCCTTTTACGAAATTTAGCAAATCGAAAAATACCCTGAAACTAAAATTTTAATTCATGATTTCTTTGACGGCAAATTTTTTGATTTATTTTGAGTAGTAGACTGAACTTACACGAGTGTGAATCAAGTACATGCATCTATTCTGATCAGATGAAACTTGTGCAGAAATCACCTCCAATTTGTACTTCTCCATCAAAAAGCAAATGCCCGAAAAAAGTCCCGGTTTTTTTGACCCGCTCACACTGATGTGGGCACCGAAACATTCATGACTAGATTTAGTGAAGTCCATGTCTTAGTAAAAATAGGTAGTTCAGGAACCAAAAATGGCGGGTTCGGGTTTATTATCGGGTTTGGGTTACTTGTCGAAGCTCTCTCGGCTAAAAATGCCTCCCTAGTTGGTTTCATTCTTTCAAGCTTTTGTTTTTTTTGAAGTTTTGAATGGATTTGCTGTAGTTTTTGGACATAAGCTATTGCTTCATCAACAATGGTTGATTTGTCTGTCTGCATAAGAAAATCAAGAAATTAATTAGTCATAGGATATTGAAAAAAAAATACTAGTAAACTTAATGTGATAATTATTAAAAGTCTAAAGTGGTGAAGCGCAGAACAGTGTACAAATTAGTCCAATTTCTTTTTGATGAAGGCTGAAAACTCAGTAACTTTGTGTCTTAAATTACTTGCCAAAAGAGAAATTAAAATCTGATCTATTAAAAATCAAAATTCGAAACCTTGATTTTGACAAAGAAAATTAACCATGTGTTGCAGTAGACATAACTTCAATCACAAGATTCTTGTGAGAACGACTCAATTTAGACAAAACACAAGGAAACAAATAACTGGCTTTTTCATCTGAAACTGTCTGTATTATGTATATGTGTAAGGGTTACCGAAAGAGCTACCTTTTTCAAGAAACAAACTATACTCGGGAAGACGGCTTCGCAATTTAAAATTTAAAACTTACAGATTCTATTTACTTTCGCATGTCTCATATTTTCTAGGAAGAAAACATGGCGACGGACGCATTAGCAACCTACGGTCAACAATAACCCAAGAAACGCGATGGACTTCACATCCATAATTCATTAACAATTATATTTTTCATGATTTATGTAACCAAGAATCATTTCGATTTCGTTGACACCTTTGTGAACCAGGGGATTCTTCGCGGCCTCCATATCTTAAAAAAGGAAAATCTAGTATGAACAAATACAACAGTGATTTTGATGTAATTAATGGCATTTCTTTGAACAACATGTGGCAACACATCGCAGAAAAATAACAAGGAAAACTAAACAAGAATCTTCAACATAAATCTTATTAAATTTTAGGTCCACTTTATCACTACTCTATATCCAACCAAAACTTGAGATAAGTAATGTATCCATTATCCATTGTATATTGAAAACATTTTAAGGTGGCACGAATTATCCATTGTATATTGAGAAAAATTTAAGGTAGCACGCATATTAAGGAGAGCTCACTAATTTCTTATTTAGCAGAGTTTATTATTTTTTATTTTTGTTATCATGCATAAAAATGAAATCTTAATCATCATAAATATATAGGATATGTTTGTTAACTTGTGAAGTAGAGGACATAGGACCCGACGCTTGGAATGCTTGACACATGTATGTACCATATTGTAACATATATATCAGCACGAATAACACAATTTCAGTACATACATAATTTAATTATTATTTAACATGTGAGATATAACAGAATCCCCATTCCCTAAGTAGCTCTTCTTTATAACGACTCTCGTTGAACACATGCCATAAATAGTAGATACATGAACTTGCTCGGAAGCGGTCATATTAAAACCAAAGATCACGAACATGAAGATAGAGAAAATATGAAAAAAGAGACATACCTTGAATGATTTTGGTTTAGTGATCAAAAGATAGGTCTGGAACAATTCTTAAGTTGGGACGCTGATGTCCGATTAGCGACCAAAAGTAGGAGACAATATTCAAAATTTGAAGGGCTTTTTTTCCGCGTGCTTTAACATTTACAAACGTTAATTCTGAAGCATACATACAGCATGCATGTGCACCCACCATAAGTGTACGGATTAAAATTTTATTTTTTCGTATCTAGACTAGATAAATATTAGAATTTTTTCAAAACTTTTAGCGTAACTCTTTTTAAGATTATGCTTCTAAAATACTTGAAAATTACCTGTGTAGTGTGCTTTAATCCTTGTTTTTAGTAAGTTGAGTTGAAACATTAGGCTTCTAATTAGTCATTCTAACTTTTAGCATGTACATTAACGATTAAGCATATGAAAGACGTAGTTCTTGGAAATCTGGTCCAAATATTGCGCATATATCTGATGCAAGTCATCTAATAAATGGAAATGAAATGTATAAATTATAAAATTTATGTGAAGAAATACCTTTTTCGTCCTTTTCGGCAGGGGCAGAGGCATTCACAGGGCTTGAGTGGGTTCCGGCTCAGGGTCAAACTTATAAATATTTCTAACATGTACAGGTATATATGTATTATGTGTATAATTTAGCCTAAATAAAAATAGTGTTGGTAAAATAGAACAAACAATAAATCCATATAGCCCAAGGTAAAAGTAATTAGAGGTAGTCAACAATTAAAAGGCCCGAAATAAAAACTTATACCACAAAGGAAAGAGAGGTACACGATTAACTTAAGTAACAACGCAGCAACTCACATTAAAAAAGAAACTTATTGGATCATTGTCATTCCAAACATCTAAAGGATTGAATTTAATGTTAATGAAAAATTTCTTGAAAGAGAGTTATTAAATAGTATTAATATCGATTCAATAATTGATAAATTTTAATCTGTGGAAAACCATAGATCTCAACTCAAATAGCATTTGTGTTCGTTTTGTTAGATTAATGTATGTAGTTTTCATTATTTTGAATCATACAAAGAATATATCTCGTTCTACTATACATATTTGATTTTTTTAGTTTCTTATATGTTAATATATATATATATATATATATATATATATATTAATTTAGTTAAGTTAATAGTAGTTCAGGATGAAAAGATCACTTGGGTTCTCTCTTGCTTTTCTTGCTTTTCTGTATGAAAACAAGGTGAAAGAAACAGTTGGTATCCAATTGATGTCATTTATGATCCTTCAAATTTTCTAAATTATTAACTGAGGCAATTGCCAAAATATCACTTTGCAAAAAAATAATTGCCAAACTAACACTCTTTCAATAATAATTCCCATAATATCATTATTTGTGCCACATGGCAATTTTAAATTGTTAAGTCAGCCGCAATTCCTTCATTTACGTTTAAATTGTTAAGTCAGCCGCAATTCCTTCATTTACGTTAGGTTTCAATCTTTCTTTTTCTTTTTCTTTGGCTTCTTCTTCACGATTCTAGCAAAGTTATTGTCCTAAAAATATTTTTGGAAAGCTAAAACTATTATGTTCCTTTATTATATGATTGTAATAATTTTGTATTCTTATTTCTTAACCATTATTTATATAAATTAATTCATCTCTTTCTTATAATCTAATTTATCAGTTTCTAAAATTTTATGACACTAACAATTTGTAATCCTTTCTAATAATTTATTGTCATTTAAAAAAACAATTCAATGAGTTCAGAGTACCTATTAATTAGTGTTATCAGTAATTGTGCTTTAGTCTTAACAAAAAAAAAGTAATTATGCTTTAGGATTTACTTCTTAAAATATATTGCATTACAATGAGTTGATTTAGAATAGTAACTTGTTATCCAAATTTTTATTAAAATTTAAAATAACTAGAAGATTAGTATATAAAATCTCCAGAAACTAATTAATCTATTAAAACTTTATTTTGACATTTGAATACCAAGTTTGTGTTCTGAACAGTTTGTTATAGTGAAAATACTGTGAAATAGTTCTTAGCAGTAAATACATACAATATATATTTAATAGTAATTATTAGGTACTTTGGACTCCCTGAATCCTAAAACTAGGTAATCTTGATAACGCACTATTAGAATAAGAATACATACTATTCGTATCATAGTCTTTTAGGAAATTAATGAATCAAACTACCCAAATTTAAGAAATGGATGAAATAATCTTTATCTATATATATCTATATATATATATATATATATATATATATATATGGTTCAAATAAGATTGTAAAATCAATAACATCATATAATTTACAAAAACAATAATTTCAACTCTTCGTGATCAAGAAAAAAGAAATATTTTTTGGGGAAAATGCAGGGTTAAAAAAAATGATATTTTGGCAATTATTTTTTTGCAAAATGATATTTTGGCAATTGACTCATTATTATATCATTTATACCTGAAATATTTTTTTCGTTCAAATTCTACTGAACTCTGAAGTAATTCAAGATTTTATTTTGAAGTACTCTATACGATAAAAAAACTGAATTAACGAATTTAACATTGACAAGTCAGCAAGAATAACCATTGGGTATCAAGTTAAGCGGAAAAGGAAAAGAGTTGGATGAGTAATCAGTCACGAGTCATCCACTAATTACTGTAAGTCACTTATCATCAACTTTTTCCTCAAGAAAGAATGCTTTTAACTTTTTGAAAAATTGTTGCATGGAAATGGTAGGTGCTTATTCCGCCCGAGCTAGCTTCTTGTTAGTACGTACAGCTCCATTTGAAAACAAGCTGAGAATATTCATTTTGGATGAAACATGATGTCAAGAAAATACCGGTATAACTTTATCAATTTTAATTTATCCTTAATATATATATATATATATATATATATATATATATTATAAATCCAACTATTAAGATATTGGATTTTTATCCTTATTTTATATGACAAGCTGGTTTAATTTGATAAATTACACGAATGGAACATGTAATAAGGCCATGCGTTTATATCAAATAACAACTTCACATAAAAGTTCCTAATTTGGGAATATGTTCCACTTTACATGCAATTACTCGATAAGAAATTGATCAATTTATATTTACGATAGTTATTTATTAGTTGAATATATTTTTCTTCCGAAGATATCATACCGAGCCGAATCTCCTCTAGAACTAGTTCGTGGAGATATTTTTGGACCAACTCATATGCCATCTCAGAACGATAACAAGTATTTTCGATTATTACTCTTCGATAATACACCATAATCATGTGGATTTACATTCCGAAGCATAAATCGGAACAATTTCAAAAGTTCTTGGAGTTCAAAGCAAAAACAGAAAGGCAAAGAGGCAAAAATATAAAGACTCTCAAAACAGATCGAGATGGAGAGTTCATCGGGAAAGCTTTCATAAACTATTGCAAGAAAAAGGCATTCATAGTCAACTAATAATTCGATATAGTCTGCAACAAAATGGAGTAGAACGTAAAAATTGCATGAATGCCGAAATGGCACAAAATATGATAGCAAGAAAAGGATTCACAAAAAGCTCTTGCTCTTGGGATAAAGCAATAACGACAACAGTCTACATTTTGAACCGCTCACCGACAAAGGTCGTTCCAAACTAGACTCCAAATGAAGCGTTGTTTTGCTGAAAACACAGGTAATAATCTCAAAGTTTTTGGATACACAACTTACTCTCATATTCCTCCCCAAATAAAATATTTGATGAAAAAATTGAAAAAATTATCTTTATTGGTCATAGTGATGAATTCACGGGATGTCATTTAATAAATTCAAAGATAAATAACTTATTTCTTCTCGAGATGTTATCTTTGATGAAAGATAGTCATGAAACTGGGAAGAGAATATTACAACAAAAAATAGTATTTTTTTTCTCCAATGTCGACAACTTAACACGAAGAGCCAAGTACAAGTGCTAATCTAAATTCCTTATTAGAACCATTTGAAGAGTCCTATCCAGAATCAGAAAGTCTAATGAGAAAGGTATGTAGTTTATGAGAAATTTATGAATTTTGAAAATGTGGCGAAAGAAGAAGTATCGCTAAATGAAGTAGGAAAAGAATGGCAAGCATCGTGAAGAATAAAACATGGGTGCTAGTAGATCTTCCCGAATAAAAGAGAGTAATCAAGTTAAAATGGAAGTACAAGACAAAGTACAAAAAAGATGGCTTAATCTCAAAACACAAGGCACGCTTTGTCCCAAATGATATTCTCATCATCCAGTTGACTTCAATGAAACATTCTCTCCAGTCGCACGAATGGAGACAATAAGACACATTTTTGCTCTACTGCTCAATTCGAATTACCGATTTCTCACTTAGATGTGAAATCAACATTTCTAAATGGAGATCTAGAAAAAGAAGTACGCCAAGCAACCTCAAGTTACATCGTCAAAGGAAAAGACTCGGATAAACTTTATATGAATTGAAGTAAGCACCAAGAGCCTAGAATAGGAAAACCGAAAACTACTTGCAGAAGAATGAATTCACGAGAAGTCAGAGCGAACCATCACTCTACATAAAGAAACAAGGTACTAAAGATTTTCTTATCGTGTATCTTTACGTAGATGGCTTGATATATACAAGCACAAATCCAACTATGATGGAGGAAATCAAGAAGGAAATGATTCAAGCATTTGAGTTGAATGATCTAGGCCTGATGAAGTATAATTTCGTGGAATCCAAGTCCGTCAATCAAGAGGTGTAATATTATCTCTCAAGAAAAGTATCTTGAAGGAATTATGAAGAAGGTCCAAATGTAGAAATGCAAGAAAATATCTACTCTACTCGTAGTAAATGATAAGTTGATGATGATGGACGGAGCAGGAAAAAAAATGAAGAAAAGATGTACATGAGTTTAGTAGGCTCCCTGATATATCTAACACACACGAGAGCAGATATCGTATATCCAGTGAGTCTTATCTCAAAGTTTATACACAACTCTATTAAGTTAGAATACTACGATTCCTACAGATTACAAAGAATTACGTTGTTAGATATGGGGAAAAAATAAGTAAACTCGTTAGATACACTGGCAGTGAGTAGGCTGGATCAGTCATATATCATGTTTTGGATAAAAAATAATATCATGTGCTTTAAAAATAATATGAGTTATTGTATTTGTATAAGGAAAGTGAGGAACCCCGAGTTGAGAGGTAAAGAGCAATTCTTATAAATCATCAATATCTCAAAGTACATTGCAAAATTATTTTCAAAGTATAGCAAATATATATCTCAGCCCAAAGTCGTTTTTTTCTATTTCATTTACATCCCTAAACAAACACCAATCAAAGCATTTTAGAGCATGTGTTAATTTTTCCATGATGTTAATTAGTATTCGCCGATACTGATACTTAATCTACACAAGAATATAGCTTTATTGTTAATAATTTCACAACATAATTTCAAAGGTGATTTGAACACTTGAAAAAACTGTCTTGTAAATTTTGAGAAAATTTACTCAACTATTATAACGCAGCTCCATTCATTCAAGTCATATCTAGCTATTTTCCTGTGATAGGAACTATATTCAAGTTGCAGCTGATGTAAAAGCAGAAAACTCTATGTGTGTGTTATTATGAGGTAATCACTAGTGAAAAACTCTTAGCGTTACGTCCAATAGATATAGTTAGAGAGATAGAGGGTGGGTGGGGGGCGGTACTGACGGGGATGAAAAACTTGTCTCTGAAGGTAGGATGTAAAGTATTTTATTTATTATACCAAAGTAGTTTATAAATATTTATCTTTTTCTTTTACATCTGAAAGTACAAAAATAAAATAGTATATGATCAAAATAAGAAATAAAATTTAAAATTAGTAAAATGTTTTTCACATAATGACTAATATTTGGTGTTTAACCAAGGGAAATTAAATAATCAAAATACCAGGCAGAAAATGAAGAATGGGGCAATTAATTAGCATTTGAAATCACGTAGGGTATTTGCCCTGCTTATTCTGCAGACTGAGTAATTTCCTGTTTAAAGAATACACATGTGAAACTTTTTAAACTATCTAACATTATTATCGTTTTTGTTATGCTAAGTAGTATTACTCAGGGGCGGAGCCAGAAATTTGAGTTTGGGGGGCGAAATCGTATGAAGATTTTTCTATAAATATAAACAATTTAATGATTAATTACTTCTAATTCGTACAAAAAATAATGTCATGGTGAAAATACAAGTCATTCTCAAGCAAATATCTAATGTAAAATTAGTAAAGTAACTCTAAAGTAATACAATTATAGCTAAATTTATAAAATATCTAGAATAAGCTACATAAACATATACCAAAAAATGTCATAAAAATAGACACCATCTACGCTTCTAAAAAGGTTTTCAAGTATTTATGTTAACTTCAACATTTATAATTGTGTCACATGCTTAAGATAGTACGCAAATATTAATAAAATTCATAACAAAGTACTTAATAATTTCTCTCATGACATGTATTATTAATGCAAACTAAAAAGTATCTTTTATTTTTATCTATATCACTTGTTACTACAAATCTTTTTATCAAAAAATAAACATTTCATTATAAAAATATCTAAAAAAGCTAAACTATTGTAAAATAAAATGTAGACTTGTACATTATATTAGATAATCATTTTTCATTTTATTTACTACATCATAGATGTTAGATCTTAAAGTCAATTATTTTTACTTTTAAACAATGAGTCGTGTTACCTAGTCTAGACAGGTAAAGAGACAGTAAAAATAAAGACACGGATTTAACGTGGTTCGAACTCCCGTCCTACATCCACGAGGCTTTCGCTCAAGAATTCAAACCTCTTTCACTGATCAAAAGTTGTTTACAACTACAGGCAAGCTTTAATCTAACACTCAGACTCCCTCTAGTGCTTCGACACCTATAGCAACACTTTTATCGCTACTCCGTTTGAACCCGTAAGATCAACCTCCCGTCGACCTTCTTATGACCAAACCGTCAAGCGGCTAAAGCACGTACGCACAGATTCCCTCTTGCTGGTGCAATCATTTTCCGTTGAACTCCCTTCAACTCTCGTAGGTTTGTCACGTGCGGTGAAGTATCCCACTTCTTTTTACCCGAAGTATCCCACTTCTTCATTCGGCACTTATAAAAACTAAGGAATATAAAAACGAGAACACCTTACAATGTGTATGAATTTAATCGTGTGTTCTAAGTTCTAAAACCTAGTTCTTCTACTATTTATAGGATAGCCCTCCTTAAAAGATAAGTCTTGCGCATGAAGTCTTCCACTCCACTCCAGTCGCGACTCAAATCTTCCCAAATATCCGAAATCTTTCCTTATGTTAATATCTTCGTGATCTTTATAATCTGCACACAAGGAAACAACAAAATCTTCCAATAGGAAGCTTGTTAGACCGGATAAAAATAAGAAAGAATAAAGATTTAGTTTCCATAAGATAAACAAGATATTTCCTAAATCTTATTCTATTCTATCTTACCAAATATTCCTAATCATATAGAATTCTATTTCCATGCAAACTCTAGGAATAATAAGGTAACTACCAACAATCCCTATCCTTATAGAATTCTATTTCCATGCAAACTCTTAGGAATTGTAAGGTAACTAAAATACATGCAATTTTCCATAAAATATATTTTCAAAACTTGTAAATCAAAAACATACGGACGCATGGTCCTAACAATAGATCACAAGAACATTAAGATAAAACTTTGACAACTATGCAACAATTTATGAATAAAGATATCATGAAATTACGAAATTTAATAAATTAGAAAACAAAGAACAAGAGAATTTGGGGTAAATTAGAATCAATACAAAATATATAAACCTATATGTTACTATATGTGTTATAAACTATGTATAATACAAAATATATAAACTAACTAAGGCTTTATATAGCCACATATATTATTATATGTATATATGCATAAGGGGTGGGGCTAGAGTTGGGGGGGGGGGGGGGGGGGCGAGGGCCCCTAATGGCCCCCCCTTGGCCGTGCCCCTGGTATTACAATTATTAATAGCGAAAAATCTGGAATAAATCAAATATGTTATAAATAATTAAATATATTATAATTTAGCCATCCGACTTGGAATGGATAATTGAAGAGCATATGATTTGTCCAACTAGTTGTTTAATTGTCTTGGAAAATAATTCATCCATTTAATGTGATGGAGAATTGGTAATATTATAATTGTATAATTTTCCTATAAATAGGTGTTCAATTCATTTGTAAATCACACTTGAAAATATTGAAGAAGCAAATATTTCTCTCACTTTGTATCATTCTCTCAAAATTAAGTTGAGTTTATTTTAGCTTTAATCGCATTATTTACGACACATTATCAGCACGATCACTCTCGATCGAGCCAAGCCTACGCAAGTACGTTTCTAAACTTTTCTATGCTTTAAATTTTTATATCTATATATTTTATCTATCATTATTATTATGGACAAGGCGGCTATACCGCCTATCTATAATTTTATGATTAGATGAATGAATTACTTAATATTTGTTATTGTCTAACACTAATTCTAATTATTCGTTGATGCTTGCGTGAATTTAATACCAAGCTAAAAACGATTACTAACACATTACTAACATCTAACTCGGAAGTTTTACCTCCTACTTTATGTTATCATTGCATAAGCCCATGAAAGTTTTTACTTTCTATTGTGGCGGAAATTATTTATTGTTATTTTACTTATTGTTACTAACACATTACTAACATCTAACTCGGAAGGTTTTACCTCCTACTTTATGTTATCATTCCATAAGCCCATAGAAGCTTTTACTTTGTAATGTGGTGGAAATTATTTATTGTTAATCTACTTGTTATTTTGTATGCCCATAAATGTTTCTATATGACGGAAATTAAATTGTGCCTTTAATTATAATAATTAACTTATCTCTGATTATGTGATTAATTATTAAAATTATGTTACCGTTTCTATGTGGCGGAAATTAAATTGTGCCTTTTTATTATTATAATTAACTTATCTCTGATTATGTGATTAATTATTATATTGTCGCTTATCATGCTAATTAAATAAATAAATAAATTATATTCCAACGGCTATGTAACGGATCTACAACGGATATAATCACACTTTTTACTCTATAAATATACAAATTTCATAACACAAATTTCACAACTAAAATTCGTCATATTTCTCTCTTCTGAAAAAAAAATGGTTTCTTCCAAAATAATCATACTTTTAGTAGTCGTTTTAGTGATCATTGCCATGTTGATGGTTGAAGAAATTCCAAAGTTTTTCACTCTTGTGTATGCTATGTTTGCATTTAGAATGATTCTTGAGCTCTCTTGATATTTGTATTTTATGTTTTGCAGTATGTTATTTCGTATTCAATAAAATGTTTCAATTCTAATAATGTTTATCATGTTTGTTATAGAATGCAAATGAATAATGTTACAAAAGTATAAACTACCGTACTCGATGTTAGAGGAAAGAATTATATGCTATGGGAATCAAATCTGACATTGCACCTCATCGCAAAACGCCTCTTTGAAACCACAAAAGCAGCAAATACAACTACACCTCAACAAAAATGTGAAGCTCTACTATTTCTGCGTAAACATTTAGATCAATTGCTACAACAAGAATATCTCAGTATCCTTGATTCATCTGTGTTATGCAAAACTCTTACAGAAAGGTTTAGCCATCAAAGGGAGACTGAACTCCCTCAGGCTATCTACAAATGGCAAAATCTGAGGTTTCAAGATTTTAAAACAGTTAATGAATATTCTTCTGAAATATTCGGTATTCGTACCCAATTAGCATTTTTGGAAGGCCAATTGATGATGATGAAATGATAGAAAAAACTCTTTCTACTTTCCATATTAACCATGTTGTTCTTCAACAACAATATAGAATGCTGAATTTCAAAAAAATATCAAGATTTGCAAAGAGTTTTATTAATGGCAGAAAATAACCATGAACTTTTAAAGAAAAATCATGAGTCTTGTCCCACAGGCTCGCAGGCATTACCTGAAGCAAATGCCATTAATTATTCAAAATCTCGTGGACAAAGAAATAATGATAATCGTGGTCATGGTCGTGGTCAAGGTCAAGGTAGAGGTGGTTACAACTATAGAGGAGGCCGTAGGTTCAATGGAGGTCGTGGTTTCAAAGGCGGTAGAGGAAATAGATGTGGTCGTGGCCGTGGTCGAGGGGTTATAGCAATCCTCCGCAGAACAATGAAATTGATAAGAAAAATCATGAAAATAAAGAGGAACGTGTTCATAAACAAACTAAAGAAAAATATTTTAAATGTGGTAAAAAGGGACATTGAGCTGATAGATGTAAATCATCAGAGTATGTATGTAACCTTTACCAGGAAAGTAAGAAAGGCAAAGAAAAGGAAGCTAACTTTAATGAACAAAACTCCGATGATTCTACTTATATGGAGGCAGCTGATTTTACTGATGATTATGGCGTTCCTCGTGCCTGATTTATGTGTGTTTTAATCTGTTTAAAGTGTTTTCATGTATTTTGAGTATTTTCATATATTTGGATTGTTTTCATGTATTTTAAGTTTTCATGTTTATCTGAATAAAATGCATTCATTTTCAATATTTGTTCTGTTTAACAATATATTGTGTTTAACTCTGTTTGTTTGAAATGAAGTACAACATGGAGCATATTGGTGATTTTTGCATACCTGACAGCGGTACAACTCATACAATTCTTACAAGTAAGAAATATTTTATAAATTTAAAATCATCAAAGGCAAAGATCAATACAATATTAGGTCCCACTGATCTGATAGAAGGAATTGGTAAAGCCCAATTCAATTTACCAAATGGGACAAATTTTATCATATATGATGCCTTATTTGCTCCTAAATCCAAAAGAAATTTATTAAGTTTTAATGATATATATCGTCATGGATTTGATACTGAATCAATGACCCTGAAAAACAAGAAATATCTTTTTATGACCAATTATATATCAGGAAAGAAACATATTTTGGAAAAACTACCAAAATTTTCTTCAGGATTGCATTATACTCATATAAATGCAGTTGAATCAAATATGGTGGTTAAAGAAAATCCTGAATTATTAACTCTTTGGCATGATCGTCTTGGTCATCCTGGTTTAACAATGATGCGAAGAATTATTGAAACAACACATGGACATTCTTTAAAAGAATTTAAGATCCCACAAAATATCGGTCCATGTGAAGCATGTTCTTTGGGAAAATTAATCATAAAGCCATAACCAGCTAAAATTAAGACAGAACTACCCACCTTTCTTGAACGAATTCAAGGTGATATATGTGGACCAATTCAGCCATCATGTGGACCATTTATATATTTTATGTTCTTGATTGATGCATCGAGTCGATGGTCACATGTCTGTCTATTATCTACTCGCAATATGGCATTCGCGAGATTATTAGCTCAAATTATCAAATTAAGAGCACAATTTCCTGATTATACAATCAAGAAAATTAGACTAGATAATGCTGGTGAATTTACATCCCAAGCTTTTAATGATTATTGCATATCAACTGGAATTACGAACATAGTGTTGCACATGTACATACACAAATGGTTTAGCTGAATTGTTGATTAAACGTCTTCAGCTAATTGCTAGACCATTAATAATGAAGGCAAAATTACCAACTACTATATGGGGTCATGCCATTTTACATGCTGCATCACTAATTCGCATTAGACCAAGTTCTTATCATGAATATTCCCCATTACAACTTGCATTTGGTAATGAACCAAATATTTCCCGTATAAAGATTTTTAGTTGTGCGGTTTATGTACCGATTGCACCACCACAACGAATAAAAATGGGACCTCAACGAAGGTTGGGAATATATGTTGGATATGACTCACCATCAATAATTCGATATCTTGAACATCGAACAGGTGATGTCTTTACGGCACGATTTGCCGATTGTCATTTTAATGAACAAATCTTTCCCCCCTTAGGGGGAGAAAAGAAACAATTCGAAAAAGAATTATCATGGTATACTCCACATTTATCGAACTATGATATTCTATCAAAACAATGTGATTTTGAAGTAAAGAAAATTCTACATTTACAAGATATTGCAAATCATTACCTGATGCGTTCACTGACACAAAAAATGTGACAAAATCACAAATACCAGCTGCAAATGCTCCCGCTCGAATTGAAATTCCAAAAGAAATATCCAACAATGATAACACTAACATATTCAAAAAGCGTGGTCGCCCTACAGGTGCAAAAGATAAAAATCCTCGAAAAAGAAAAGAGGCAGAAAAAATCAATAACCCCATCGAGGAATCTACTCCTGATAAAACAGAAAATGAGACAATTCAAGAGCCTGATAAATCAATTTCTAAAGATACAGAAAATATTAAAGTCTCTATTAATTATGTCAATTCAGGAGTAATATGGATCGAAACAAGACAGAAAATATAAATGAAATATTTTCATATTCAGTCGCTTGTGACATTATGAATGAAAATGATGATCCCGAACCGAAATATGTAAGTGAATGTCAAAACAGGGATAATTGGATCAAATGGAGAGATGCTATGCAGGCTGAATTAAATTCGCTTAATAAGCGAAATGTATTTGGACCTATTGGTATCACACCTGAAAATGTGAAACCTGTAGAATATAAATGGGTCTTCATTCATAAACGAAATGAGAAAAATGAAATTGTAAGATACAAAGCTCGCCTTGTTGCACAAGAATTTTATCAAAGACCTGGAATCGATTATGAAGAAATATATTCACCAGTAATGGATGCAATTACATTTCGATTCTTAATCAGCATTGCAGTTTATGAAAATTTAAAAATGCATCTCATGGATGTTTTTACAGCTTATCTTTATGGATCACTTGATAGTGACATTTATATGAAAATTCCTGAAGGATTTTAAATGCCTGAATCAACAAGTTCTAAACCCAAAGAAATGTATTCAATTAAATTGCAAAGATCATTATATGGGTTAAAACAATCAGGACGCATGTGGTACAATTAAGCGAATATTTGTTGAAAATGGGATATATTAATAATCATTTATGTCCATGTGTTTTTATTAAGAAAACAACATCCGGTTTTGCAATCATTGCGGTTTATGTAGATGATTTAAATATCATCGGTACTGAAAATGAAATTCAAGAAACGATGAATTATTTAAAGAATGAATTTGAAATGAAAAATCTTGGTAGAACTAAATATTGTATTGGTTTACAAATTGAGCATACTAAAAATGGAATATTAGTTCATCAATCCAACTATACCACGAAGATCTTGAAACGTTTTAACATGGATAAAGCAAATTCTTTGAATAACCCAGTGATTTGCAGGTCACTAAATGTTGACAAAGATCCATTTTGCCATAGTGAAGAAAATGAAGAAATTCTCGGTCCTAAAGTTCCATATTTAAGTGCTATTGGTGCTTTGATGTAACTTGCAAATTGTACTAGACCTGATATAGCATTCACTGTGAATTTACTTGCCAGGTTTAGCTCATCCCCCACGAAGAGGCACTAGAATGGAATTAAACATTTATTTCGTTATCTTCGAGGAACTAATGATCTTGGTTTATTTTATCCTAAAAATGCAAAACAAGAATTGGTTGGTTATGCAGATGCAGGCTATCTTTCAGATTCACATAAAGGTAGATCTCAAACAGGATATGTATTCACATATGGAGGTACTGCTATTTCATGGCGTTCACAGAAACAGACACTGGTTACCACATCTTCAAATCATGCTGAAATTATTGCACTTCATGAAGCAAGCAGAGAATGTGTATGGTTACGATCAATGACACGTCATATCAAAGCAACATCTGGTTTAACAATTGAGAAAGGTCCAACAATATTATACGAAGGGATGCGACGATTGCAAGATTTATAAAGAAGGACCACCTTGTCTACTTGAGGGGGAGCACACACAGCTGTACTCTTTTCCTTACTATGGTTTTTATCCCACAGGGTTTTTCCTAGTAAGGTTTTTAACGAGGCAGCATGGAACGTGTGTGCAAGGCTGATGTACTCTTTTTCCTTCACTATGGATTTTATCCCAATGGATTTTTCCTAGTAAAGTTTTAACGAGGCATCACGAAAGTTTGGACAGCTAAAGGGGGAGTGTTATAAATAATTAAATATATTATAATTTAGCCATCCAACTTGGAATGTATAATTGAAGAGCACATGATTTGTCCAACTAGTTGTATAATTGTCTTGGAAAATGATTCATCCATTTAATGTGATGGAGAATTTGTACTATTATAATTGTATGATTTTCCTATAAATAGGTGTTCAATTCATTTCTAAATCACATTTGAAAATATTGAAGAAGCAAATATTTCTGTCACTTTGTATCATTCTCTCAAAATTAAGTTTAATTTATTTTAGCTTTAATCACATTATTTACGACAAAATATGCATACTATGTTATACTCGAACACTATTTTCATCGTTAATATGTGTAACAGAATAAAAGGGTAACTTTAGATTGCTTTAACTAAATCCATATTCTTTTTTTTTTAACAAGTTATTGGAATATTCTTAAGGGATAATATCACTGGATAATATTAGTGACACCCCCCGAGGTTTCTTGAAATATCAGTCACACTTTCTGAGGTTTCAACAATATCAGAGACACCCCTTTAGGTTTATAGTGACATATCAGTCAGCCCCCTCCATTAAAAAAATGTGATAAATTCTGGTCAAACTTTTAATGGAATTCCTACTTCACCCTTGGTCCCCTTTAACCTATATTTAAAGACCAAAATGCCCATTATTACTTAAATTATGAGAGAAGGTATTATTAATATATTGTGCTACTTATAGGGAATGTCTTATATATAAAATAAAAACTTTTATAGTTTTTTTTATTTACCAATCTTAACTTTATTATTTAATTAAAATGAAAATGTTATCATTTTACATATTTATTTATCAGTTTATTAATTTTATTTATTTTGAACTATTTATTAGAATCAAAATTATTTAAATGACTTTGATAATCTGAAAAAAATTGAAAACAAAATGTTTTTGAATCATATTATAGGAAATTAGAAAAAGAAAATGAACTTTGATTCTTCTTGTTCAAATCCATTAAATCAATTGATTTCTTTCACTTCGTACAGAGCTGAACTTTGAAATATGTTGGTTGAGTAAAAAATCAATAGGGAGTATTGGCAGAGGCTTGCGGGGTGGGGCGGGTGCTGGATGGTTTAGTTTTTCTAATTTCTTTTAAAAGTAAATATAATGGATTGACTCATTATTTGGATAATCCCCTACAATTCTCACAACCCATTTAGAAGTTAGGTTTTTAAGGATATTATTGTCATTTGATATTTTATTCGAAGGTTGTAAAAGGGTAAAAATGTCATTTAATGGAAAACTAGCAATTATATTAATAATAATAAATGAGAGGGGGTGTCTCTGATATTATTGAAACCTCATGGGGTATGTCTGATATTTCATCAAGCCTCAGGGGGTGTCACTGATATTATCCCTATTTTAACTGTGAGGATTTTACATATATTTCAATGAATATAAATGCATGAAATGTTTTGGTTGGATGCATGTCATTGTAAGTGCAACAATCAATCACAATAAGAGGAAAATAATTATTGTTGTCTTCCATTTTTCTATTTGAAACTAAACAACATGATTAAGATCTAGATAAGGATTAATCTGAGTTTTTGGACATAAATTTGTTGAAGATGACGAGAATAATGCCCATATGTATTTGAAGGACACTCAATGCAAATTCAATACTTATTATTGCATGACAAAAACCATTTAAAAAAAGGCAATCAAAACTCTTTGATGTATGTCGTAATATCAGTTGCCTGAACGAAAGAACAAAATGTGACAAAAGAGACAAATACACATTAATACCAATAAGTAATAACTATAAGAAGTTCATTACATCACATCGTATTAATTAGTAGGCTAACCCTTAACTGAACTAAACCAGACACAAACCTAAACTTACACGCATAGGTCAATTATTATACTACCCAAACCATACCTAGTACACGCAGACATGAAACTTAATTAAACGAAAACAAACTTAAGTAATACGACCGATAATTAATCAACCTTCTGCGGTCCAATGTGGCAACGATGGGCTAAAATGATTCGACACTACTCGCTCGTTAAGGAACTCCACAATTGGCCGAAATGTTACACACCTTGGCACCTTGTACTGATTTATGGATGATCCCATTGCAATCACATAGTCCATTAGCTGCTCAAATGTCCCGTTCCTCACAACTCTTATTTCCAGTGGCCCAATTGTGTTCTCCGCAACTCGGCCCTGACGGTACACCGAGTTCAAAGCCTCCTCCATGGCTAGGCAGCAACGTTCAACCACGCGGTCACTTGGCGGGTTGGCCGAGTCCTTTAACAATAACTCCCAATATATGACGTAGTGACCCGGAATGTTATTCGTGTCGGCATAACTCGTGTACTCAATCACGTGAGCGTCGAATTCACGTAAGAGTCTCGAGGCGTTATCCACCGCGGCTTGTAAATTGGCCTCGTCTGTCTTGTCGACATCGATGCTGAGCAAAACGTTCTTCCGCCTCACGAAACGGAAATTCGGGGCCGAGTTGTGGAACCCGGTGACTCGGAGGATGTCGCCAACCTAGTTGAAAAAAAAAAAAAAACAGAAACAGAAAATAAAACAGCTAAAGACATATATAACGAGAAAATCGAAATAAGGCAAAGTGTGACAATAAGATTTCCTGTGTTGTTTTGTTCTTTAGTATCAAGGTGTCTAAGTTAAAATTCAATTATCTCGTGACAATTTCCAAAATTTTACTAGAGAGGCAACACCTGAAAAATAAATATACATGTAACTCTTAAGATTATAAGAATAACATAAAAGAATTAACAATATATCTATGTTTTTCCTATATCTTTGTGAACTTTAATTATTAATAAACGTCATAATCGTTAAAAGAGTTGAAGCCTTTCACCAATTTAATACAATTCTTCAATTTAAATTTTGAGCTGTGATTTGGAATATTTGATCATACCTGATAGCGGTACAACCCAGCGTAAGTAGTGATCACCAACTCGTACTCTTTGCCCATTTCCACATCCACGAGGTCTACGAGTTCCGGTTGTGAGCCGGGGGCAAGCAAGTTCGAGTTAGGACTATGTGGCAAGAACTCGAAATAGGCCATGTTTGGCATGATAGTATAAGAAACATCAGAAGGATCGCACATGGGATTTAAGTTGAGCCCAAAATAACACTCGGAAGATGCGTACATAGTGCATGCTTTCGGCAATCCGCCGCTGTAGTAATCTATGGTTGGTATATACTGCGCCATTGCACCGGTAACAATCACGTCGATGTATTTAGTGTTAGGCCAAATTCGGGTGATAATTCTCTCCCAGTCGTTCTTTCCACACTCCTCCGCAATAAAGTCCGCCAAATCCTTGTCGGGTTTTATCAACCCGGCCATGCATTCGCGGATTGACGGGTCGTTCACTTTCGGGCTCAGTGACCCGACCCGGATATCCTCCGCCAATTCTTGCCAATTTTGCTGTAGGAACCATATTGCGCGTAGGAGGCCGGAGGCAAACACCGCCCCAACGCGGAGTACTTTTTTCCTTTCGTAAAGGCCGCAAAGCATTTGAGCGTACATGCTCTGGAACGTGTCGGGGCAGAGAATGGCTTCGTTCGGGCTGGTGTAGACGTTGTACGGGTCATGAACTCGGGTCCTGAATTGTTGGCTATTGTAGTAGCTTGTGAGCACGGGTCGGGCTAATAGCCCTCCCGGAGTTCTCATCTCGGGCTTTACGAATAAGAAGTAAAGTCCTTTGCCTTTGTCAAGTCCCTTCACATACCTGTTCCATTAACAAAAAGAACGCGTTAGAGTTTTTGATGAAATCTCACTCGAAAGTAACAAGAAAATAAGATATTAATTCATTATATTTGTATTGTATGTACACTTACAGGTTCATAACGGGCATGAGAAGGCTGTAGAGAAACTGACGACGATCCAAATCTTCACTAATGGTTGGCATCAGCTTTTGCTCACCAGCTGAAGTCCCAGAGCTGTAACACAACGTAGGAAAAAGACAACCATTCAGTTGCTCTATCTTGTTTAGTCAAAATAGGTAAAAGGTGTACATGCATATTAATACATGTGTTTATTTATGCTTAACAATAATTAAGTATTTGGTAACTAATTATGTTAATTTTAATCTGTTGGACCCTTGTTTAATTTTTATTAACAATTAATATATGTGTTATTTTAGTCAATATAATTTATTTATCTATCTGTATTAATTATAATTTGAGTTTTTAATTGTATTATTTGATGCATTCAGCCTGAAATTGAGTATATCGAAGTTTATATACATTTTTATTCAAAAACCTAAAAAAATAGTTTTGGATACATAGAGTACTAGCCGTGTTTTATAATATTTTCCCAAAAATAATAATAAAGAAACTGTGTACTTAGTAGGTTTGTACAGGTTCATAGTAAAATTTTAATAAATAGGAAACATTAGTTATCAATGCAGTCAACTAAAGGAAAATATCATTCCAAAATTTTATAATCTCTAAGGAATAATTATCTAAAAAGAATTTACTCATCTAATTATAATAACCTGGTGAGAAATTCAGAGATGGGGTGAGAAGATAAAATGGGAGAACGATCGCCGTTTGCGATTCTCTGAACGAACGGCTTAACCTGTTCGTAGGTGATGAGGGGAACTTTTGATTTGAAGGTGTTACGATCAGTGGCGCCCGTGAGATTAAAAGACTTGAGATATTCGGTGTCAGCATTTTGAGTAAGTATTTGGGCCAAGACAGATTTTTGTACCGTATCGGCATTTTTGGTTAAATTCTCAATCAACCTAAGTGCTTTAGCATCTTTCAAATTCGCTAGAGGGCTCAATAGAAATGACAAATTGGAAATTATGGCCATTGAAGATAAAAATAATACAAACTATAAATTAAAGTGAAGAATGTAGTATGTATTAGTGATTGGTTAGTTGCAAAAGAGATTGTGGTGAGGAATGGAGAAAGGGAATTGATCGGTATTTATAGGGGAACGAAGATATGGGTGCTGCGTCACCTTTAGGCCCACCGAATCATGTAATTGATTCTTAACAAGTTTTTGATATTGTTAAAAGAGTGGTTAGACAGAGAAAAGAAAATTGTTTATATAGACCATGTGAAATAATTGTCAATATGTTCTCTCTCACATAATCAATATATATTTGTTTTAGTGTCATTACATATATAGATTAATCACAAAAACAACAAAATTTATGCCCTCGAGTATCTAGGTAATATTTCAGTCTATTGAAGTTACTAGGTTTTTTTTTTTTTTTTTATTGTAATATTAGTGACACTATACAAGGGTAATTTTAGTCATATAGTTCTAGTCTAAATTCTCAACGAACAAAATAGACTTCATTCAGAAAATTTTCTTAAATTACTAACTTCTATCTCAGAAGATTTTCTGAAATTACTATCTGGAAATTTTAGTCATATAATACATTGGACGTGCAACATCAATTTGCAGGTATTTCGCTGGCACTATGCAAATGTAGAAAACATTTTTAAATAGGACGGAACATCAACTAGTTTAATGATAACATCCTTCCTTAATTTTCACAATAGATTATATCTTTTTTAATATAAAAGCCCATGAGTACAAGTGGACGACCTGGGAGGCAATCTGGTAATTATACTCGTGCTGGGCTAAGACGGGACAGTAGGGCCCGAATGTGTACGTTGGCCTCCCGGGCAGGGGACAAGTGGGGGCCACAATCGTCGACGAACCAAGTTGCTGTTTTCCGGTGGAAATGTAAGTGGAGGACAACGACGGGGCCGTCGGCGGTCTCGGTAGTTTCCGGTGGTTCAGACAGAGCATGGAGGTTATAAAGCATTGCGTAATGCAGCAATTGCATGTTGGAAACAATAATATATATAATATGTTACATTAATGAAATTACCATGTATATATATATATATATATAAACATATATAATATATTATACTATACATACACATAAACTCAAGTACCTTTTGTTACTTGTTTGTGTGCCTTTAATTGTTGCATGTATACGGGAGGATCACGTTGGGTTTGTTATTCATGGTTTAGTTTAATGATTGCATTATACATGTTTGAATGGTGTCCGCTGTATATAACAAGCCAGAAAATTAAATAAATTTATTGGGGAGGTCGACTGTACAGATTTCTTAAGCTAAAGTTTTTAAAATTGGAAAAAAGGAAGAGTTCACAATACTAAAACAGATAATGGTCTCGACTGAAACTTGTGACATTACGTCGCAAGCTCAAATTTACGTTAATGGCCCGTGATAGTTTACACCCTCAAAAGTCTTTCGGCACATTCCAAAAGCATTTTTTGTTTTTTGCATTTTGCACATCAAAATTGCTAAATTTTAATTTGTAAAATTTAAACTGTATTTTAAGAATTCATAAGTTAGATTTTGAAACTTAATTTTAAAAGAAAAAAAGATATTTATATTGACATTATTTACGATTATTTAGTATGTGAACAAATTGATTGAGTTTATAAAAACAATATTATTGAAAATTTTAAGTATTCTTTAACTTTAATGTTATTAATTTATAATTGTTTTTAAATAAATATACATTTGTGTTGCCAATGCACCTCACCGTACCTTCTTCCCCAATCTAGCCAACCTCACCTTGTAATCCACACAACTTCTTCCCCACCCACCCCAAAATATAAAATTAATAAGAGATACTGTTTTTAAATTTTGTATATGTCATTTTTACAAATTCAAACTATGATTTCATATAAATTTTAATTTCCATTTAAAAAGTAATGATGTGAATATTCAAAATATTTTTCATTTTAATATTTCATTTCGAAGTTGAACCGTATGATTTTTCAAATGGAATTTAATTTTAAAATTAATTAACAGTTTTAGGGTAAAAAGTACAAAAAATATATTATTGTGGGCAAAGTGCCGAAAAACAATATCTTGAGCATGCAAATTGTTAATTTCCTTTAGAACCAATTGAGAGGGGACCAATGTGATGTCAGTTTTCGAATTTGATTACAATTCGATTTTAGTATTTCTACATGACAAAATAGGCAAATGATATAGAGAGAGTAAAATCTCAGAGCAAGATTTTATTGTTCTCTAATTTACCCTTTGCACGTTATGTATCCAACTTTATCTTCCTTTTTAATAAGTCATGAAATCTTTGAAAAGTTTTACAGAAATCTGTTGATTTCTATTTATGACAAGGAAATATAATATTTCCTTTTTGTGGCGCTCGAGTGTATTTTGATATATATATAATCCTTCAGTTAAATCTTTTATTTTATTTTATTTTAAATATACTGTTTTTTAGTCCTATTGAGTATTGATTATGATTTCGTATATATTAACGACTTAAATTTTTATTTACGTTCATTCAAAAAGCAGTTAACAAAATGTTAAAACTAATAAATTACTCAAATCAACTTTATTATACATGCAATAACAAATTACTCACGTTTGATGAATCACAAAGGGATTTTTTATTTTTATTTTAAAAAGAAAGATTTTTTTCTCATATTTCACGGCTCGCTTTCAAGACATTTTCTCCAAGCAATGATGTATGTAAAGCCAACTGGCCAATTTGTTCTAAATAATCATTTTTTATGAATTTAATCTTCAAAAATACTGATAAAATTTAAATTTCAAGTGGTTTGACCGGAGAAACTCACTAGAAAAGTGTGCTGGAAAGTTCACGAGATTTTGTGGAAATATATTTTTAGAAGATTATAAAAATATGAATAATTTACTAATTTAGGAGAGTTCATTAATTTGGTTTTTGTGTTCATACAAAGACAAAGGAAATATCCATCATTATTATTATATGAGAAGATCTCTATTTTTGGAGTAGGAGATATTAAGGAATATTCCAAGTAGGAAGATGAATTAACTTGGGGAATTGAAAAGGTTAAAATGGTAAAAGATACGAATTTTGCTATGCATTTAGGGATTTTGCTCTGGATATAGCAGCTCACGACAAAATATGACGACAAGTTTTACAGATTGTGATTTTAAGGCTGCGATTGGTTCCAATGAAAATGAGGAAAAAGAAAAACAATCTTGGAAAATTTTATTTTCCAAGTGATTGGTACCACATAAAATTTTGGAAAAGATGAGAAAAGATAGAAAATCTTATGAATCTTTATCTAAAATTTTTATAATTCACAAACTTTGATATCCCTCCAAAAATTATCTAAAACTCACGCTAATTGAGTACGAATTTCTTTGTGGAAGCAAGTGTAATTAAAGAATCTTCTTTGAAAAAATTTATAGTTCTCAAAAATTCATATTCCCACCAATTTAAAGTTTATATAAGCACTTGTTAGATCAATGTTTTCCACCAACATATCTTAAACTCTCATAATACTTCTTTATTAATTTATTTTATGTTTTTATTCTAGTTATTTATCATCATTAATAAATTATTATTATTATTTTAATTTAATCTATAATCTTGTTTAATTTTTTAGGTACTACTTAGTGTGGGAGAGTTATGAATAAGTTTAGTTTCACAAGTTTTTTAATCAAGCATTTGATGTATTTCACATTTTTCAATTATTTGTAATTCAATTGCATTGAATAATAATTATATTTGAAGGTTCTCTTGATTAAATTTGTTTTTTTTTGTTGTTTTGTTTTAATATATTAATAGTACTTGCAACTTTTAATATTAATAAGCTAACATTACTCTTCAAGAAGTTATAAAGGATTTTTTTTTATTTAAAGAAATAAAACTTAAATTAATTTTAAGAAAAATATAAAATTAAGTTTTAAAGAATAATAACAGTTTTTACATTGTTAAATATAATAAGTAGGCAAATTAAGTATAAAATTTTCCCGGAAAACTAATGGCATGCCGATCACATGAAAGTTTTCCTGAAAATCCTCATTTTTCATTAATATTTTTTTCCATTTCCTTCATTTCCCGTGGAACCAATCGGAGCCTAATAATCATTTACTGAACTAAAGGTGATGACTGAATAATCCTAAAGGACATAAGTGAAATATTGCGTAAATATATGGAGAATTACCCAAAAGCTCCCTAGTTCATTCAAAGATGGATAATTTAAGTAAGCTAAACTAATATGTTTTTTCTGATATCTAATTGCAGTTATATAAACAACTTGACAAGTAGCTCGTTCTTTCATCCGAAAATGGTAATTTCCCATATCTGATATGAATTTGCGGATGCAACTTGCTTAATCACAATCATGGAGTAGTACCTAAGGATAAGATTAGGAATTTATGAGTTCACTTAATTAACAGTATAACGAAGCCCTCTAACTTAATCAAGCGTGATTAGTTAATAAGGTTTATAACTTCCCCGATAACGCAACCGACTAAAAATAATTAAATCGCATTTTGAGGCCTTGAAAGTATAGCCATCATAATCAAATAGTTCACCTTTAATCAGCCAGGATAATATACCATTGTAAAGCGGTCGGCTCTTTAATTACACATGGTTCATAAAATTTAGACAAAGAATGACATTAAACTTGTGAAAGCATAGCATTTTTATTCTTGGTCAAATATATGCATATTTACAGATGCAGCCATTTTTTTAAAGGGAAAAGGAATCTTGTGTTGTCCTCACTAATAGAGCAAGCCAAGTTAAAAAAAGAAGGACAAATAATTTCAAATCCCACGATTAACAAGGCAATAAATCTCTAATATGAAATCGCACGATTTTAAAGTAGACTTATGGTGACTTCTCGTCGTTATCCTCACCTATGCAAATGCTTTGATGACGACAGCTAAAACAAACATGAAGTGTTTATTCTCCATTATTTACGAGAGAATAGACAACTAATTAGTGGAATGCTTTCCTAATGCAGATTAATATGTGAAATTGTTTTTGTACGTACAATTGTTTTCCCTAATACGTTATGAAGATGCGATGTACATGTTATCAATCATCTATGCATGATTAACTGATCGAGTCCAAAAGGAGTATATTATATGGTTTGAGTTTCAGTTGGCTACAATTAGACGGAGAGGTTGTATACGAAGTTGACCCGGTTGCTTCAGGACGGATTCAAGAAAATTATTTGGTCTCGGTTGATTATAGTTAATTATATAAATATTCCATATAATTTACTAACCATCATATTTTGGAGCATAAAGTTTTTGTTGGAGATTATATACATAAATATATAAATGTCAAACCTCTCTCCAAGCTTGAGTTTTTAGTGAAAACGACATTCATTATGGTATAAGAGTTCAGGAAAAGACGAGGTCCTGGGTTCAAATCTCACCAGCACCCAATTATCAAAAGAATGATACGTGTCAGACGTAACAAAAGATTTACGGCCTGAACGTGAGGGGGCGTGAGCTTTTAGTGAGAACTTTACAGCTTGCACGTGAGGGGGCGTGAGCTTTTAGTGAGGACGGCATTCAATAGTTTTAAGATATAACATTCACATTAATACATGCATAACACTACCAAGTTGGTTTGATAATTGCTGATAAAAAAATTAAACAAAAAAGTTGATTGAGTATAGCAAAAAAAAAATAGAAAAAGAAAAAACAGCTAGCAACCATTCTTTTTCAATTTCCAATGATTTTAAAATGAGTATATAATTCGTTGTATTTGTTACAAAGTTATCTGTTCAATTAATGTTTAAAACAACGCAGTAAGCTAATATATAACAAACGATTAATACATATGAACAGATAACTTTATTGTTTCAACGACTGGTATTGTTTTCCTCTGGAGGGTATCGCATATGGTTGTCAGTTTGTAGTTTGTACTTGCACTAGAGATTATTTCTTGTACTCGAACCATTGAATACAAATCATTTTTTTCTGAAAAAAAAAAAAACTTTATACTTGTCCGAGAATTATTTATGCTAGTATATACTGCTGTAATTAATAATATTAAATTGTTTTGGGTTAAATAGTTATACAAAATTAATGTAAAATTAAGCAAGGAAAACCTAAGGGGGTTTCACCCTGGCGATAGGTATAGCTCAAGGGAATCCCGATATGGTCATGTGGAGACAAAAAGAAAATCTATTTTGCTATAACGTGGAAATTAGGTATTGGTTACGCAATAAGGATTAGAATGATTTTGTTTCTTTTTTCTGCATATACCGCCCTCATCTTGTACATAAAGAACAATATGCTCATTCGAAAATTTACATCTCGTAAATGTTAGCTTATATTTCACGTGTCTTGTTTTCTCTAAAATATCTACGCACTTGTCCTGAATGATCTGCAACCTAATCTCTCTCTCTCTCTCTCTCTCTCTCTCTCTCTCTCTCTCTCTCTCTCTCTCTATATATATATATATATATATATATATATATATATATATAC